>ML685846.1:655229-674035 GCA_007922175.1 Pelusios castaneus | reverse complement strand
CTCTGTTGTCTTTCTACAATAGACTAACACGGCTACCCCTTTGGAATCTGAGAAGGGTGGTTTAATGAACAGGGGGTGTTTAATGGATGCGGGAGACCTTGATTCACTTACTGGCTTAGCTTCAGATTTTTGTCTACTCTGCAAGTCATTTCATCTACTCTGTACCTCTCACCCTAATTATGTGAGTTCTGCCCTTTCTATGCATTGTTCCGTCTGCTCACTTTAGCATATACACCACTGAGCTAGCAAGAGGTGGGTTCATGAATTCACAGGAAACAACTGGGAGACAGGATGTACAAATGCAGACTGGGAATGTGCGCCAAATTCTGACCTCTCTTATTTCAGGGTCTGTTTGGAGTATCTGCACTGATTTTGGTGGCATTACGGGAGATTTTCATCCAATCAGGATGGAGGAAAAGGAGCAGTGGTGTTGCCAGCTGTCATGATTTCATTGTGAGTCTTGTGATATTTGATGGGTAGGCAACAGCTCTGCAGAATAGAACCTGGAGGTTACAGTGGTCAAGAAGCTGGATTTGAGTCAACAGAGTGCCCTTATTGCCATGAAGACTAACGGCATATTGGGCTGCATTAATATGAGCCCTACTGGCAGCTCGAAGGAAGTGATTATTCCCCTCTATTAGACACTGGTAAGGCCACATTTGGAGTGCTGTGTCCAGTTTTGGACCACCAATACAGAAAGGATATGGACAAATTGGAGAGAGTCCAGTGGAGGGCAATATAAATATTAGGGAGCTGGTGTACATATGAATAAAGGCTAAGGAAGCAAGGCTTCTTTAGTCCACAGAAGAGAAGAGTGAAGGGGGATTTGACAGCAGCCTTTAACTACCTGAAAGGGGGTTCCAGGGAGGATGCAGCTAGGTTGTTCTCAGTGGTGACAGACACAGATGACAGAACTACATGCCGTGGTCTCAAGTTGGAGTGGTGGTGTGGCGGGGAGGGGGCGTGTTGAAGCACTGGAATGGGTTACTTCGAGAAATGGTGGAAACTCCATCCTTAGAGGTTTTTAAGATGCGTCTTGACAAAGCCCTGGCTGGGATGATTTAGTTGGGGTTGGTCCTACTTTGAGCAGGGGATTAAACTAGGTGACCTCCTGAGGTCCCTTTCACAGAAGATGGGGTTGATCTTTCTGAGCTTCTTCAAATCGCAGCTCCTGGTGCAAACTGAATAAATGAAAATATCATCTTATTATGTTTTAAATGAAAGGTTCTAACCTTTGTGGTTTTCAGATGAAAGTTTGAAAATGTGGATTTAGTGCACCCTAAGTGTTCAAAGATCAGCAGGCAGATAAAAAGAACCCAACATCTTGATTTATTAATATTATACAAAGAATATCATCATTGGAGGACCTAATCCATGATTTTTGAATTGCCTTAGGTTGGCAATACTGGATCTTGTTTCAGAAAGGCCAGGGGCTCAGAAAGGCTCAGGAAGGCACGCTAGGGCTGGCTGTTGCTAGGCAAATAGTAGATCTTTAGTATGGTAATAGTGGGCTCTTACCAGTCCAATTCTGTTTCCTATTTACTACATCACTTAATAATAATGAAGCATGGGGTAACTGACATCAGAATCCGGGTTGGTCATTTCTTGCGGTGCCTTTGAAATACAGTATCAGAAAGACCCAAACCAAACAGCTGTGTGGCATAGAAAGGAAGGCACTGGCCACTTGTGATCTGTGGCTTCAACCCCAGATTGAAAAACAGGGATCGCTTTTCTGTAAGCTATCATACCAAATAATAGGTCAGAGATGCACAGGCTAACCAACTTATTGCATTTTCTCTGAGATGTTTCTATCTCAAGAACCACTGCTGCTCTTTCCACAACTTCTTTGTTTCCTAAACTTGGTCATCTTGTTTTGAATTGTTTTGAGCATCTGGAGTTTGTGGAAACAAATCGTAGTATCTTCATTTCTAAGAGAAATGATGCGTTGAGCCAGCCAGCTGGCCTTCCTCCATCATTTCTTTGCAGAAAGACACACACCCCTGCCCCCCCTCCCACCCCAAGTCTTGACAGATGGTGATGCTTTGAGTGACTGCTTTAATTTTTTTTTTTAAAATAATCCATGGCTGGAGTGCCAAATACTTGAAAACTGTTCCTGGTCCATAGATCACCCAATAGTGTTAAGGTCCAGCACAGTTAATAACCCTCTGGAAATACTATCCATCAATGGAGGAAAAAACTCCTTAGTGCCTAACGTTACTACTCCTGGCAGAGACAGATGGGTCTGCAGTGCTTTGCAGAGGCTCTCAGCCACATGCGCTTTTTTCCATTCTTCCTCATTCCCCTTAAACCGTGCTTCACCCCTTCCTTCTGGGGCAGATATAAGCCTTGGTGGCTGACTTGTCTTCCCCCAGCAGCCCTTTAGCCCTAAGTATGGTGCCTGCAGGCAGAAATCCCAGGATATTGCAAGTGGATTGCATCAAACTGTGCAGCTGTATAAACCAGGAGCGGCTGCTCTGTGCACTAGCAGGGGAGTGGGATGAGGTTACACAGCCCTGGGCAGATGGATGAAGACTTTGCTGAAGGAGTTCTAGAAGCAGGTAAAGTTGGCTCCCCACCAGCACTCCTGTACTAGACTTCACTAAGGGTTGTGCCATGTAAGACTGGCTGTCACTGGCCCATTATGTGAGCACAGTGTATTGTCTGCCCTGGGGACTGTGTCCCTTGGAGCAGAGCCGGCCTGAGGCATTCTGGCAGGATTCCTCAGGGAAGATCTCAGGAAGCAAGAGTTCCCAGCTCCTTCGGCCGGAAGGGGTAGCAACCAGGTAGTGTGTGTTGCTGGGTGCTCATAGAAGCTAAGCGAGGCAGTGAGTCAGCACTTTTACGATGCACCCATTGTAGGAGGGTGTTTTTCATAGTGCTGTGCCTTGGTTTCTCCAATCTTTAACATGGGCCTGTTATAGCAAGGTGGAGAGAGCTGCGTTCTGTCTGGTATTTATGAGGTTTACAAGCTCTCCAGGGTGTGTATTGTATACAGCTGAGGGGCACAACAGGACCAGAGGTGCCATCTATCTAGGTTTGCCCCAGGATCATCCTGGGAAGTTTGTCAGCATGCCTAGTGCACGCTGCCACCTGTCCAGTGTTATGGGTTCAGGATTATCTTGCATGCCCTGTTTTGTTTTTGTGCCTCAGTGGTGGCAATCCTTGATCTTGGCTTGAGCCTTTAGGAGTTACAATAATACACTCAACAATAATGGCCTTGTGCTACAGCCTCGCTGCTGTCTGAAATGCTCTTTCAGGTACAAACACCATTTCTCTGTTTGTTTTGGTGGCTGTATATCTGCTTTAGTCAGTAACATCTCAGTGGGCCTGGATGGATGAATACCACAGTATACAGACATTAATCCCCTCAGGTAATGTGGTACCAGACAGACATTCTTTTCCTAATGCAATCTTTCTTTGTCTCTCTGTGCAAGTGCTTCCACTGCAGGTAATGGTATCTCTATATGTGGTGATTGTGGGTCTGCTGTAGGTCTGCTTGTTATCTTTTATATCCCAGTAGCTACTACCAGAGATCAGGGCCCCTGTATACATCTGCAAGGGGGACAGTAAAGCCTAATGAATAGGACACTAGACTGGGGCTCAGGAAAGTGGGTTCTAATCCCAGCTCTGCCACTGGCCTACCAGGTAATCTTTTTGGCAAGTTACTTGACTGCTCTGTGCCTCACTTTCTTTATATAAGTGGAGATAATATACTGCCCTCCTTTGGAAAGTGCTTTGAGATCTAGGGATAAAAAGTGCTGCATAAGAGCAAGGTGTTGTTATAGATACTGTAGGAAGGGACAGTCCTGACTCCCGAGTGCTTACAATTGAAATAAACATGACTGACAGAGGAAGAAATGCACTTCCTAATTTACAGATGGGCAAAGGAGGCACAGAGAGGTGAAATGATTATTTGCAATGTGTGGAGCCCTAATTTGAGCCCAGTGCCCAACTGTGCTAGGTGCTGCACAAACACATCGCAGGCAGACGAACCCCAGGTGGGCTAGTCTGTGGACAAACTCCCAGTGACTACCTACATTTCTGAGTAATTCTTAGACCCAGAGCCTCCCTCATGTATTTGCACCAACCTGGATGGAGTAATCCCAGCAGGAACAGAGTCTGCCCATGAGTAAATGGAGGGGGTGCTTTTTGACCCGTACACTGAGAGCTTCCGCCCCCCCACCCCCACACACACACACATCCTGTATCTTTCCTGTTCCTGATTCCTCCTTCTCCTCCACGTCACTGAGCCCGATGAGAGATGTCGTGCCACGTGCTTCACACAAACTGCTAGAGGATGTCTCTCCTTTTCCTCCACTCAAAGTGTCTCAACAACGTCAGGCCAGATGGAGCACGTGTGAGGTAACAGCTTGGATCTTATTGCGCTTGAGTAAATAAGTATCAGACAGATTGTTGTGGGAAGTGATATGCTAACCAGGTGATCAAAGCAGTGGCAACCTGTTACCCTTTTCTCTTGGCAGGTGACACTCGTAGAAACCAATCACAACCAAATGAACCTCTCTTTCTTCCTCAGGTTTTTGAACCAGATCTCTCCCCTCTGCTCTAGATAATAGCAGATTAACAACCTTGCCTTGTGGCAGGAATGATAATTCCTGAGTCCATCCTAGCTAAAGAGCCAGAGGTTTTAATAGCCATAATTTCCCCTTAGTGCCAAGATGCTCATGGGATACCAGGATGCAAACCCTACCCAGGCTGCGCTGCTGCCTAAAAAATAACAAAGAGCTCAAATCTCTTTAACTTCCTATAGAAGGCCAGCAGCATACAAGTGATACAATACAGCAATCATCATGTGCAGTATAAGTAACTGCACAGTAAAGGCTCTTGATTTAGGTCTGTCTGTGTCCAGCAGCAAAAAGCTTACACTGTATCTTAGCGCATGGACAGGGTGCTCCAAAGTCTGTATCAGCTGCTGCAAAATCCTATATAAGAATAGCCATACTGGGTCATACCAATGAGTCTAGCCCAGTATCCAGTCTTTTGATATGGCCCAATGGCTTCAGAGGGAATGAACAGAGCAGGTAATCAAGAAGTGATCCATCCTGTAGCCTATTCCCAACTTCTGGCAAACAGCAATCCCTGATATCTGGCTAATACCCATTGATGGACCTCCAAGAACTTACAATTTTAGGGTTTGTTTTTGTTTTTTTGGAACCCCATTATAGTTTTGTCCTTCACAGCATCTTCTGGCAAGGAGTTCCACAAATTGACTGTGCATCTTGTGCAGAAATATTTCCTTTTTGTTTGTTTTAAATTTGCTGCATTTTTATTTCATTTGGTGAACCCTTGTATTATAAGAAGGAGAAAATAACACTTCCTTTGAGGTTTCTTTTAGTGACCTCAAGGCTCAGTGTCAAATCTCATCTCCAGGCTCCCAGCTGATCATGAGTAGAGGTCAGGAAGGAACATTAGTTCTTCCCTCTTTCTCTTCATATGTTGCATTACACAACTGGCCAGGTACACTCTGTTGTTGTTCTTCTGCGTTTCTTCATTAGCATCATCTTATTGAGCACAGCTGGAGACAGGATGCAAACCTGGATAGATCAAGAGCATCCCAGAAAGCCTTTCCTTCTGAATGCAAGGAAACAATGCCCTGCTTAAAAGTTCATTCTCTTGTCTGCTACTGTTTCCACCGAGACATGTCAGTGACCTGCAGAACTGTTCCTTCCATCTCCATCTGGGACTCAGGTGGAGGCAAGAGAGGGGAACTAGGATTTGTTTTCCCACCTGGGTTCTGGTTGGATTATGGCATGGACTGTATGCCATTGATTTATATGTGGGGAGAAAGATGAAGACCACTGAGGATGACTAGAATAAGGATATGGTCACTGTCCACCTCATTCACGTGTCTCGTGGCTAGGTGTTGGCTTGCACTGAAGCTAAGTGTAGTGCTTTGGTTATGATAAATGCCATGCCTTTGTCTATGTGGAGATACTACTTATAAAGGCATATGGTACATGCCATAATCAGAGGACTGGGGGCCTCCGATCCCCAGACCATCCCTATTGTTTTGGGTGCTGAGGAGACATCAGTCTCGTGAGAAAATCTGGTCTTGGATTCCACCTAGAGTGATGGAGTCCAGACCCTCTTCCTGGATGGTGTATGAGTCCTGAGTCCCAGCTAACCCTCTGGATCCAGTTTAGAACCCCACCTGCTTGGCCAATCTAAAGGGACCTACAAGAGGGGGGATGCAAGCCTGGCCATGGAGTTACTGCACCCAACTTCAATTCTCCCATAGCCTGGAGTTTCCTGTTTGGAACCAAAGGCCCCTTTTGTGTGCCTGATCCAACTTCACAGGCCTCACCTGACAGATCATTTCTTAATTGCTCCCACTCTGTGAGGACCACAGGCAGCAAGATCTCAGGGTGAGGCTCAGGAAAGCAGAGTTCAGTTTCCAGATCTGCCACAGGCAGCCTGAATGACCTTGGGCAAGACCCTCCATCTTGCCATGCTTCATTCCTTGTGTGTAAGCTGGGGATAGTAACCCTGCCTCTCCAGGGTGGGGCAGTGCCCCGATACAGTGGCGTCGGCAGCAGTGGAACTACATTGGTAGAGGCAGGTGTCCCATAATGCCCCTCTCTCCATTCCTCTCCACAATGAACTGTCTTGCATGCATCTCTACTGAAACCAAGCTGCTTGTGTTATAGCACATGAGGATCTGTGTTAACTCCCGATGATACAGCTTCCCTTCCCGCACTCAGACACATGAAAGGCTTTTTCCGGTTGACTATTGAGTTCAGCATTTAGCAAACATGCATCCATTTGATTGCTCCTTTGTCTTTATCCAGGCAGCAGTGAAGTGGCTGCACGACTAATGTACTTGTCTATGTCGTTATGATGTATCCATAAATAAAGGGGATAATAAAAGCAGCCTTCTTTTCCCCTTTTCACCGGTGACAGGAGCTTCCTGGCAAATTACCTCCTTGCTGCTTTTTTTTTTTTTTTTTGAGTAGAAATAAAAAGATTTTGGTGTATCTCGTCTAATAAACAACCACTTTTCCTTCCTTTTCAGCCCCTTGGAGACGAGGTAATGAATGCATTTTATCACTGTCTCTAAACACAAGACAAAGAATCCACCATTGCTGGACTGCTTTCTGAGCTTTCTGTGTGGAACCAGGCTTTTGCGATGGGAGCACATAGGAGGGCCCTTCTGAGGTCCAGCAGAGCTCTCGATACGGAGTTGGGGGTGAGATTCGGATGTGGCACATTTAGATCGTCTTTCAGCTAAGGATAGCAAAGCCCTTGCTAAACATGAGTTTGATTAAGCCTCATGACCTCCCATGAGTGAAGCTAGTATTATGATATCCATTTGCAAGAAGTGCCTGGGTGGTGAACTCACTTTGATGTCAGTTGGAGGAGAGGGTGAGAAAATCGGGGGTTAAGAGACTTGCTCAGGTAGAGAACCGGGAGAGTGGACTCTAATTCATCAGACTCCTCACCTTCCCATTGATGATTGTATTTGCATCCAATCAGAATTGTTTTGGAGCACAGAAAGCTGTAGGAGATCTTACAGAAAATCTTCTCACAGTCCTTCAATGTGCATGAGGCTTGGGCAGTATCTAGCTACCTAAAATTCCCCCAGAAGTTTCCCCCTGATTTGATTGCCATTTTTCTCCTTGTGGTTCCACACCATCAGGTGCAATGGACTTCTATTTCCCATTTCTGCCATTTAGTTTGATCTTTCACTGGCCTGTTGGGGTTTCTCAGTGTCTTTTGCACAATCTTGGTTTCTTTCTCTGTTGTTCTAAGTAATGTTTTTCTGGGTTGCCCTCTTTCTCTCTTCCCTGTTGGAATCCATGGTAGTGTTTGCCATGAAGGTTGCATTGATGGCATCCTTAAAGCACATCCTAAATGTGTCCAGCATCGTCATCGTGCCTAAACAATGGTGTGGCATTAATTCCATTGTGTGCAAAGCACTGAAGCACTTTGTAAAGCCATGGTGATCTGATGAGACTGAGCAGACCTGGCTTCAATTTCCAGCTCTGCTACAGACTTCCAGTTTGCCATTGGGCAGGTCTCTTAATTTATCTGTGTCTCAGTTCCCCATCAGTAAAATGGGGATAATGCAGCTCCCTTCGTCTATGAGATTATAGGCTCTGTGGGGAAGGGATCTTTTCTTTTTATATGTATCGACAGTGCAGTGGGGTCACTAGGATCTACTTTAATGATAACTGATCGTTATCTTCCTTTGGGAAATTATTCTGTGGGGGCAGTTGGGGCATCAGAATAGTGTAGTAAAGAGAGGCAGCTACTCCAAGTCCCTTCCTGCCCTTGGAGGTTCTTGTCTATGCAGAGAGAAGCATGAAGTGATTCAGCAGCAAAGGTTACTTTCCTTTCCTAAATGGAAATGTGTTTATGAGCCGAGAAAAATGATTCCTGGCAGCTCCGTTGAAGAAAAAAGGAGATAAAGGGACTGCGTGTGAAGTGAGGTTTCAGTGATAGGAAAGGTCTGGTTAGACCTTAATCAATAAATATAAAGTTCAACCTCATTTCTTTCTTTGGGGCATGCTGAATCAGGTTATTGGGGATCTCTGCTTCCACCTCACATGGGTGGAAGACACCGAGGCTTGGCCCAGCAAACAAGCAGAAGCAAATGTCTATCCTTGCAACCACACACACAAATAGTGTAAGCTTCACTGTTCAGGGAAGGCATTCCAGTGACATCTCAATCCCTCCATGATTTCTCTTCTGCATTGTCATGCAGCGTTGTCCTGTGCTGTTAAATCACTGCCACTTCACTCCAGAAATAGATGCATTTCAGTCCCTATAAGAAGCTTTGGCAGAGACACTTTAAATTTCTTCTCCATGTTGCCTTGGAGGCCAAATGTGTTTTGACCCTGTCATGGAGGCACAAGAAGATTGTTTTAGCCTCCATGCCTTAGCCTTTCTGCTGAAGCTGCTGCCAAGGACACCCAAGGCAGAGGTTATGATTTGTTGGGGAGGCAGCTCTCTGCTAGGAAATGTGCTAAAGGTCTAATGGACAGAACACTGGAATGGAAGTCAGATCCTAACTCTAGCACTGCCCAGCTGTGTGACCTTGGGGAAGTCACTTTACCTCGCTGTGCCTGTTTCCCCTCCCACTCTGAGTCTGCCTTGTCTAGCTAGAGTGCAAGTTCTTGGAGGAAGGGAGTGTCTCCGACTCCTGTTGTTGTTTCTTCTACTATCAGTGTCCTGTTCTGATACCAGCAACATCACCAAGCAGTAGTGGATGTCTGGGGACTTGCGGTTTAGCGTCCCACTGTAGAAAAAATCAGTGATAAGGAGTCAAGGTATATTCCATGTAGGCTTTGTTTTATTTATGTACATTAGTCCTGAAACAGAGGTGATTAAACAGCATGCAGGACAATCCTTCCTTGTAGGAATTATAGCCCAATGCCAATGCCTGGTTTTCAAGTAGTAACCCTGCCTCAAGGATTGAATCGAATCAGACATGGAGGCATGAAGAAAACTCTCCTGCTACTTCCCCAGCTTCCTTCCCACCCCACCCCCTGCCCCAAAGATCACTGCCTCTCTCTTGTATAAACAAGACAAACATTAACACAGCATCTCTTCCCAAGATGCAACCTTTTCTTACACATTCCAAAAAGAATTTGGAAGACTGTACAGCAGTCTACCTGGTGACCCTTGCCATTACACCATGTAAATGTGCAGTGCCTTGCACAAAGAGGCTCTGAGCTTACCTAGGGCTTCTAGATGATATGGCAACAGAAGAGTAATAGAGCAATCGGCATAGTTCAAACAACTCTCAAGCTGCCTGCCTGACAAGAACAACATTTAGTTCCTTTTCAGTAACTTTATTGGCATGATAAAGAACATGGGTGTTGCCAAAATTAATACATCAAGTCTTTGTTAATAATACATCATGTTCTGGCAGCCTGGACTGAATTCAATCTGTCTGCTGATATGGCTCCCATCACCCCCATCTCAGAGCATCTCACAAACATGAACTAATTTATCTTCACAACATCTCTGTGGAGTTGGAGAATATTTGTTATCCACATTTTACAAAGAGGGGAACAGAGGCATGAAGCAAATCCGTGACTTGCCCATCATCAGGCAGGGTGCCTAGCACAGAGCAAGGAAACTAATCCAGAAGTCCTGAGGCCTCCTCTAGAACTTTCACCACAAGACCATCCTACTTCACTCGTCAGCTACTTGGAGCAAGGACTGTGTTTGTTCTGTGTTTGTACAGCACCTGGCACAATGGGTTCTGCTCCATGACTGCGATCCATAAGTGCTCCTGCAATACAAATATATAATCCTAATAATTAAGGTTGGCTAGGTCTGTGTCACTCCCAGTTCCCTTGAGTCATCTAGTCTTTACAAACAGTAAAGTCTTTTACAACAGTACTCTAGAGTAGGCCCAAAATATTCTAGCAATGATACCAAACTGTTATTGGAGTCATTTGATTGCTTGGTTGATTCATGTATATTGGGGTAGTACCTGGAGGCCTCTAAATGAGATGGGGTTGTTGTGGTGAGGTAAGCAGCTGCCTCATCCAGGAAGGGGTTGATGACCTCCCCTGGGCATGATCAACTGTAATTGGTGCACCTGGAGAAGGGCAGTGCAGGAAGGGAGAGGAATGTCAAGCCTAGTAAGGCATGGCAGACAGAGGGAAGCTGACCTAGAGCGCCCCAGAGCAAGGAGTGCCTACCAGGGCTGGTCCACATTGTGAATTACAGGGGGCAGAAGTGGGGTGAATTACACAGTGCAACAAAGAGCTGTGCTACAGCTGTCTCATGTGGATGCTTTACTAGAAGAGCACTGTCCTTTATCACAGCAGGATCCAGCTAGGAAGCTGGGAGTCCCTGTCCCACTCACACACCTTTCTGTTCCCGCTCCCTGAAGAGCCGGGGAGTCACTCTGAGGCTGACTGTCACCTCTCCATGACTGGAGCAAGTACTCAGGGATAGGTTGGTGGGTGGCTGGCTGAATGTCTAGGAACAGTATTGCTTCCCTGTCTGTGAGTGGAATGGCTCCTATGTGAAGCTGTCTCTTTGGAGACAAGCACAGCAAGGAGGGAAATGACCCCCATGACCCAGAGCCTGGGAGTTATCAGAATTAGACGCAGGTTTCTAACCATTAGAGGAGTAAAGTTCTGGAATAGCCTTCCAAGGGGACCTGTGGGGGCAAAAACAAAAACTGCTTTCAAAACTGAGCTTGATAAATTTATGGAGGGGATGATATGATTAGCCTGTTTTGGAAATTGACTGATATTCGGCTACGTGTGGTGGATATACAAGTGGTCTAAGAGGAGAGAGTACATGGGGTGGTTTCTGAGTTATTACAGAGAATTGTTTCTTGGGTAACTGGCTGTTGAGACTTGCCCACATACTCAGGGTTTAACTGATCGCCATATTTGGGGTCGGGAAGGAATTTTCCCCCAGGGCTGATTGGCCTGGGCTCTGGGGGTTTTTTGCCTTCCTCTGTAGCACAGGGCATGGCTCATCTACCAGTGAATTCTCTGTATCTTAAAGTCCTTAAATCATGATTTAAGGAGGTAAATAACTCAGTCATAGGTTGGTGCCCTATTGCTGGAGTGGGTGGGTGAGGTCTTGAGGCCTGCATTGTGCAGGAGGTCAGACTAGATGATCGTACTGGTCCCTTCTGACCTTAAAGTCTATGAGTCTATGAGAACCTATTTAGGGTTCTGTGCCTGGCAGACACCGGCGAGAGTGAAGGAGGTAGTGGAGAAGGAAGAAACCAATAGATCATGAGATCAAGCTGCTTGACCCAGTCCATTAGGGATTGCTGCAAGGTTGGGATGAGAGGAGTATAGATGCTTGGTTTTGCCAAGGTGTCTCTCTACTCCAGGATGTTAGCTGTTTGCAATGATTCACTCGCCCAACTCCAAACCAGCTCCATTCACAAGACTGGGGCTGCAGCAGTGCCAGGGAACTGGGAGGAGGCTGCAGGGAGCCAACTGGTTAAACAGCAGCTTAGGTTAACAGGATCTTAGTGTGGAGTCAGGGATCTGAAAGGGATAGTTGGCGGGGAGGGAAGGGATTAGATCTTAATCACAAATTGTTCAACACAGGGGATCTTCTGGGACAGAGAATGGGGTTTTTCAATGGCAGGAGTCAAACTCTTTACAGTGGTTTCAAGGAAGGGGTTTTAGTCCATCTCTTAGGGTGCGTCTACACTTCTGAATTAAGTCGACTTAAGCCTGCTTAAGTCGACTTAATTTAATCTGCGCCTACACTACAATTTCCTTAAATCGACTTAAGCTTCTGCTTAAGTCGACTTAAGGAAATTTTAAGTCGACTTTATTAAACCTACTTTAAAGTCGACTTTACTGGCTAAGTTGACTTTATTAAGTCGATTTAGCCAGTGTAGACGCAGATTATCCCAAAGTCGACTTTAAGTCAACTTAAAGGGACCCAGGGCTCCCCCACTTCCCTCACTGCCAGGGTGGCTGGCACAGCCAGAGCCTGGCGTGCCCCCTCACAGGGCAGGACAGACCCCTGCCCACCCTATTCCTATACCCTGCCACTGTCCCTGTCCTGCTCAAACCCCATTGTACCAGGGTACAATGGGGCAAATGCTGAGCCCCCTGGCACTTTAGAAGGGGTGCCCCCGCTGCCACCATGGACCAGTCCCAGGTCCACCTACCTCCTAGAAGTCGACTTAGGCATCCAGTGTGGACGCTCTAAGTCGATTTGGCAGGGTCCACTTTAAGTCAACTTAATTTTATAGTGTAGACGTGCTAAGTCAACTTAACAAAGTCGACTTAAAGTAGACTTTGTTAAGGCGACTTAGCTAAGTCGACTTATTTTGATAAGTGTAGACAAAGCCTTAGATATTGTGTACCATCAGGGATAACAGATGGACAGACAGAGGATGAGTATGTATGGAGGTGTGAGATAGATAGGGGCTGGAAGTGTTCCACTGTCCCCCTGTTTTCATATTCCTCATGAGGATAAGTAGCAGAGCCAGCATCCTGCTGAACCAGGAAGCAACTCCCTGTACGATGCATCTTTTCGTATCTGGACCAGGAGTTAATCTCTTGGAGGTGTTTCTAAGGCTACGTACACATGATCACTTTATTGCGTGGTAAAGCTCCTTACCGCACAATAAAGCTGCTAGCATGCACACAATCAATTTCCCTGTTGTGCGGCAACACTCTCTTGCCGCGCAACAGTTAAACCACTCAAATCGAGAGTGGTTAGCTGGTCCGCGGTAATGCTCGTGTGTACACTTTTTCCGCATTAGACAGCCTCCGGAAATGTCCCAGAGTGCCAATCAAGGCCACTCTGGGACATTGGAGCTGTCAAATATGTCAATTTCACTGCTCTAGCTCTAGCTCAGCCCCGGGGCTTCGGGTGGCGGCAGGGGCAAGCGCCACAGCTCCCGCTGCCACCCGAAGCCCTGCAGCCCCCTAGCTCAGCCCTGGGGCTTTGGATGGCGGCGGGGGCTGGCAACACAGCCCCCGCCGCCACCCGAAGCCCTCCAGCTGGACTAGGGGGCTGGCTGTGGGCAGTGCATAGTGGGACAGGTGCCCACCATGCACTGCTCTTCTATCGCAAAGGAGCATTCACACGGGTGAATGCTCCTTTGCGATACAAGTAGCACATATGTTCACATGAAAGCGCTATATTTATAGCGCTTTCCTTGTCCCGCAATAGCTTATTGCGGGACAAGTTTATCGTGTGTACGTAGCCTAAGTTGCTGGCACTGAAGGAGACAGCCTGAGCCTGCTGCTTCTGGGGGATGGGAATTCTTTCTGCTGAGATTCTTTCTTTCCCTCTGAACAAGACGGGAACTGCTGGTCTCTCCTGCTTTTGCTCCGGTGTGGAGTGTTTGCTGAATGAAATAGAAAGGGACCCATTGCCTGTGATTAGACTGGGGCTCAGGAATGTAGGACTCTGATATTCCATTCCCAGCTCTGTTAAACAGGCCTAGCCCATGCTTTTGTTGGCCTCCCAGAGAAAGGAGCCATCCAGCTCCTTCTCCATCAATGATCAAGTCCCCCTACTTCCCACCACTTCCTTCTGCTGCCTGCCTGGGACTCCTCTCCCCAAAGAAAATTATGTTAATACCTATTACCTGTTGGGATCCTCTATGTCCCTAGGTGAGTGACGCTCTCCGTGGACCATGGAGCCACAGAGTGAAGCTAGAATACAGGTTCCCAAGGAGAGGAAGACAGCGGGGGATTGCAATGCCTTAGTGCTCTTGCCATCAGTGAGGAAGCAGAGATGGCAACTGGCTGGTGATGTGGGTGCACAAATCAGAGGACCTGGAAAATCAGGGCCCCAAGGGATTAGTGGCTGACCTGTGTCTAAAGCTGCATGATCCTGGGCACTTTCCCTCCTAAAAGCTAGGGAGTAACTGTGAAAGACACTAGAGAAATACAACATCCTCTTTTTTTCCGAGCGGTCTCAGCTTTGCCTTTGATTCTGAGCCCTGGTATTTTTGAGGCTTTTCCAGCCAGAGGCAGCTGACCTCCTGCATAAATGGATATTATTTGCAATGCAGAAGTGCTTAGTGGCCGTAGCTGAGCTCAGGACCCTTTGTCCAGGGCTCTGTACAAAGACCTTGGCCCACAGACTTTGGAGAAATGACGTGACTTGCCCAAGGTCACACAAGGACTTTGTGGCACAGCTTGGAATTTAAGATGGTTTCCTGAGCTCCCATCCAGTACCTTAGTCAACAGATCCACCCATCCTCTCCATTACTGGGTCTGAGCTGATTACACAGCCAGAGGCCTTTAGTAAAATGCCCTGGCATTCAAATGCAAGTGCACAAATGCAGGTGCAGAGATCAGGCCCTGAGTAGAAAACAGCTGTGTTAACAAGGAAGGTTTGAAAACAAACATGGCTTGGCTTTGCCAGCTGCACTGATGCTGAAGGGGACAGGAGCGGAGGGATCAGTTTTCATGTCAACTGCTTCCTCCACCCACGTGGCAGCTCTGCTTTAATGAAAGGCCTAAATGTTTCATTCTAAATAAGCTTTCTGGCCTCTGAGGAGGGACAGGACCAGTGCTGGGAACTTCCCCTCTGGCTCCGCAGCATTTTAACTTCATTGCTTTGGCATTTGTTGTGGAGGAGTTACCCCGGGCACCGCTCTGATTCAAAGGTTCCTTCCCTTGCTAGCCTCTCAACCGCACTAGGGCAGACGCTTCTCCATGCCTCTGGCTTCTGGCCTGGTGTGAGACAATTGGCGTGTCAAGTTCAATTGCTTCAGAGCCCCGTGTGCTTGATGGCTCTGAGAAGTGACCTTGGACTGGACCTCGGGAGACACTGTGGGCTAGCAGTCACCCTGTTCTGTCCTGCTTTCCAGCCACGATTCTCATGCTCCTGCTTTTCTCATAAGAACACTGTAGGTCATCATCTGCAGCAGAGTTCTATAACTCGCCTTGGTTCTCACATGCTCCTTACTTTGACGGGCACCCCCATTGCTCCGGGGTGCCTGCTGGGCTAACCAGTGACATCTGCTTGGGAGTCCCCTCCTGGCAAAGACACGGATGCAGCATGTGGTTCTCCAGAAAGTGCACACAGCTACCTGGCAGCATGCATCCTGTATCTGGCAGAGCTAGCTTTGCTCATACTGAGTAGGGTCTTACTCCCCACAGAGCTCTGGTGAACCTGCCACTCAGCGTGTGCATGTGTAACCCATTCTAACACCACGTGGCTCTTTATCCTGCTCTAGTGGCTAGATAATGCTGTGGTGTTTGTGTGTGATTCTGCCCCTGGACTGCTGGGTCTGATTTCTTAGCTTGTGCTGGAAGTAAAGCTATTTCCTCTTGAATTGGTCTTGTTTCCTGAAGAGGGTTCCATCTCAACAGCCCCTAGGGCCATATTACTGTCTCCCATCATCTCTTACACTTCTGTGCTACATTGCTATTCATATTCATCTTTGTTTTCAATAACACCTATGTGATGAGTCAATACATCTTGCCAGGTCTCTATAAACATGTTTCTTTTTAAAGGTATCAATGAGTTTCCTTGGCTCTGAGCAGTGATTTACTAAAGCATGTCTCTGAAATCTGCAGAAGGGACCATCACAGGTAAAAAAGAGTTGATGCTACATGATTTTGGGTAAGCTCCATCTGTCATATCTGGCCTTTTACTGTCATAATGGCACTTATGATTCCAGCCAAATGATGTTGAATCTGTTTGTGACTTAATTAGCCAATAACTTCAATCCTATCTCAATATAAAAAGCAATAAACAAGTTCCACCCACTCTGCTATTGCTAGGATAACACCATGGATTCTGGCCATGAAATGATGACACTGAGACTTGAAAATGGAACCTATAGTTTATCTAGACAAAGCTGCTTGGCCATCAAAAGATGTCCAAGTTTGTGAGGCTTGGAAGAGCTTCAGTAAAGTCAATGGAGAAGTCAAAATTATGAAGACAGCACAATCCAAAATATGCTGGGAAAATGAGAAATGGGACAGATGGAAGCAGACAAATGCTTTCAGATATTTCTCTGAATCAGACAGAACCTCCAGCATCCTGTGACCTTTCCCCATCAATACTGAGGACCATTTTAAATGTTTTTCTGTTTCTTCCTCATAGCTTTTCTGTAAGAGGCAATGGATATGGCCACCCTCAAAGACAGACACAGAGGGTGGACCAATGCCCCAGAAGGGGGCGAAACCAGGAACTCCCACCCCACCTGACAGGAGTCAGGGAGGTGAGCCAGGGAAGGGAGGTATAAAGGGGCAGCCCTTCCCCTCAGTTGGGCCCCAGCATGGGTGCAGAGGAAGAGCTGCTCTGCCCCAGGTCCTTAAGCCCTGCCAAGCTGCCAAGAAGGCCTGGCCAAAACTCCCTACTGCCTATGGCCAGTAGGACCACCCTTAGTGACTGGTGCCCGGCAGACTGGAGGAGACGCCAGGCCCTTGTGACCTGAGGGACCCAGTTGACCAGCATCCCAGCCTGGAGCCCTGGAAGCCTGAGGGGCCAACCAGCCCCTGAGACCTGGAGGAGTTGCCCTCCGCAGAGGACCTGGGCAAGACGCTGCCAGACCTGACACCACCAGATGAAGCCGATGGGCTCTGGAACATCCCGATGGACGAGTATCCGGGTGTCCCCTAGGAGCCCTGAACCATGTACCCTGAGAGAAAGGGAGAGGAGAGGAACAGCCCAGCGCAAGTAGACACTCGGCCGGGTCTTGAGCAGCCAGCAGCCGGGGCAGTGTGTTTCAGTGGGAGCCTTGCTGCCCCACACCAAGGCTATGTCTACACTTGTGAATTTAAGTCGACTTAGCATGTCCACATTAAAAAATTAAGTCGACTTAGAGGGGACCCTGCCAAATCGACCTAGAGCATTCACACTGGACACCTAGGTCAACTTGTAGGGGCTAGGTGGACCTGGGACAGGTCCATGGTGGCAAGGGGAGCACCCCGTGCCAAGTGCCAGGGGGCTTAGCCTTTGCCCCATTGTACCTTGGTACAATGGGGCAAAGGGGGACAGGCACCCTGGCAGGGTATAGGAGCAGAGTGGGCAGGGCTCTGCCCTGCCCTGTGGGGGGGCAAACCAGGCTGTGGCTGTGCCAGCCACCCTGGCAGGGAGGGCAGTGGGGAAGCCCTAAAGCCCCCTAAGTCGATTTAGGGCTACTCCACGTCCACACTGGCTAAGTTCACTTTCTAAAGTCGACTTAGCCAGTAAAGTCGACTTTAAATGAGGTTTTATAAAGTTGACTTTATTTTTCCTTAAGTCGACTTAAGCAGCTGCTTAAGTCGACTTAAGGAAAATATAGTGTGGATGCAGATTAAATTAAGTCGATTTAAGCAAGCTTAAATCAACTTAATTTCTAAGTGTAGATGCACTCAAGGTACCTGTGATGGGGCAGCCCCGCCGCACACTGCAGGAACCCAGCAGACCCTGTGGGTAGATAAGGTTCCGCCCCTTAAGCCCTGCTGGGCATGCTCAGCCTGCTGTTCTCCTATAAAAGAAAGTGGCTCAGTTCAGTCTGGGCTGACTGGCGAGGAGGAAGGACCTCTGCAGGCAGCTCCCGCACCCAAGGGTCACCCACTGCAGGCAGCGAGAGAGGGAACCCTTGAAACGCGCCACCAGGAGCATTACCTGCAGGCACTGACTCCAGCCTTTGGACCCCAGGATCCTGCTGAGCAGCAGCTGACAGCCACCATGGGAGTTGAGAAGGCCTGAGACAAGGACATGCTGAGGGACAGTTACCTACTCGGTTAGGAAGTAGCCCAGGGTCCCGGGTTGTGAAGTCAGAGGGGGTTTGGTAGCGGGTTGGCGTGTTGCAGTCTGGTTCCCCGCTGGCTTGGTGCAGGACTCCTGGCACTGATCGGGCCCTGGGCTGGGACTCGGTGGAGTGGGAGGGCCCAAGTCCACCTACCCGGGGTGACCCGTCCCTGGGGCAGTCACCCCTTATATTGCCCTGCTTCCTCAGGGCTTGTGCGAGACTGGATATTGATTCTGCGGCCACTAGGCCAGGCTGCCCTGAGCCCAAGGGGGGCACACTAAGCTTGTAAGTTTGCGGAGGCACCCTCCCTATTTGTATCCTCCAGGCTTTCCCCATTTGGGGGCATGGGGAAGGGTGTGTCCCCCGACAGTACCCCATCGCTACCTGGAGTGTCTAAACCATCCTGACATAGCCGCTAAGGTTTGCGAGCGGTGTTCTGCCCCTGTCTGATCCAGTTACCCAACCCAGACTGCGTTATTGACTTTCTGTGCTCCCTCCCCTGGGCCAGAGACTGCTGCTGCCCTATCCTGCCTGAGGGCTGGGAGGCATCTCAATTAGATTTTCCTTTTCAGACTCTCCAAATTCCAAAGGGGTAGCCGTGTTAGTCTATTGTAGAAAGACAACAGAG
>ML685846.1:618039-649370 GCA_007922175.1 Pelusios castaneus | reverse complement strand
CCTTCCTTTCTCTTCCCTTCCTTCTCTTCTTTGCCTTCCTTTCTCTTTTCTGCCTTCCTTTTTCTTTCCTTCTTTCTCTTTTCTGCCTTCCTTTTTCTTTCCTTCTTTCTCTTCTTTGCCTTCCTTTCTCTTCCCTTCTCTCCACCTTTCTTTTCCTACCTTCTCTTCTTTGCCTGCCTTCCTTCCTTCCTTCCTTCCTTCCTTCCTTCCTTCCTTCCTTTTTAAAAAGCTTTTTAAAAATGAATTTTAACTAAAAACTTTTCTAAAAACTAAATTTCAATTCTAAATTCATTCAAATTCAATTAATTAAACACAATTAATTAATTCTGTTTACAATCACTTTAACTTCAATTAATGCCTATAATTTCTGTCGTGTGAGTTTGCACAAAACTTTTATTCAGAAAAATTTGCACACGGCTTGAAAATTTTGCACACAAGCCGCCAAACCTTAGAGGGAACATTGCTTACTACTAGTCGTAACAATTCTTGTCCTATACTGCCAGCCCTTCACTCAGCCCAAATTATGATCCCAATAGCTTTCTACAGCATCAGCCTGATTTGGGTGGCAAAATCCTAACCTTGGACTGCTGAGTCTTATGGCTCTGGGCTGGGAGTGTGTCCAGTGGCTGGAGCAGGAGATAGGCAGTGTCATGGGATCTATTGCCAGTGCTGGAAAGGCATCTAGTCTATTGACTAGGTAGCTAGAACTCCTTGGATCTACTCCTGGCTCTGTCACTGATTCACTACATGACTATGAGCAAGTCACTTCACTTCTCTATCCCGCATCTGTAAAATATGGAAAATAATACACATTTACCCAGAAGAGTTGCCACATTTAATGATTCTTGGCAAAGTCCTTGAAGATCCATGGCTTGATGATTCTACAGAAGCATTAAGTGATCTAAAATATTACCGTTGATATCTTTGTGTTGGGGGGGGGAGAGGAAAGGCAAGCAGCGTATGTTTGGTTTTTTTGTCCATTGGTTACTGGGCTGTCATTTCCTTCTTCCTGATTGCACCAAGAACTAACAATAAACAAGATGGTGTGTAACATAGGGAGTGTACAGTCACTAAACCAGAGCTAGGAATCAGTAGCTACTGACCGTGGTTAGGCTCAGGGGGATGTATGGTGCTAGGTTTGGAGCTATCAAGGTGTAAAAACTTAGAATCACCATTACACAATAAAGTGAGTTAGTTCACTGTGGGGTTGATTCTGATTTATACTGGAGTAGCTCTTCTGAAATGAAACTAGTGTGAGAGAACAAATGATAGTTAAATGTCTGTATTTTCTGTGCTTTTAGCATGGGTTAAACATCTCCCTGAAGAATAGCTGTGGTTCTGCAATGGTACGAACGTGGTTTCAAAAAGGTCTCTTCTGAACTTTAATTGCTTGGAGTCAGGGCTCTTGGGTAGACCCAGGATAAATAGTGGGAAACCTTTCACCACCAAATTGTAAGCCACTGCTAGGTGGCTTTATATTCTTCACGTAATGTTCCAGAGAGGGCATTGTCGCAAAGAGATCACTATCTAGAAGACTGTTTAGAAAGACTGGGTGCCCTGAAAGTCTCAGAGGAAGAAATTTCTCTCTCTCTAATCTATCTATCTATCTATGAGATAGATAGATAGATAGATCTCCCTAATAATTTCAGAAAGACAACAGAGTCCTGTGGCACTTTTAAAGACTAACAGATTTATTTATCGCATGAGCTTTCGTGCAAGGAGCATGAACCGGTCTTGTAGCCCCATGGAAACACACTCTGCCTAGTCCTTAGGCAGTGGCTCCCTTCTGCAGCCAGCAAGAGGGGAGTTGCGGGCCACTTTGAAAGCCCCTGTGGGCCACTTTTGCCCCCAGGCCACAGGTTGGGAACCACTGGGTTAAGAGAATCCCTAGGACTGGCTAGGATACAGAAGGATGAAGAAACAGGGCTCTAAAGGGAGGCAGCGGTCTTTCATAGAATCACAGAATAATAGGGTTGGAAGGGACCTCACGAGGTCATCTAGTCCAACCCCCTGCTAAAAAGCAGGACAACTCCCAATAAATCACCCCAGCCAGGGTTTTGTCTAACTGGGCCTTAAAAATCTCCAAAGATGGAGATTCTACCACCTCCCTAGGTAGCCCATTCCAATGCTTCACCACCCTCCTAGTGAGAAAGTTTTTCCTAATATCCAACCTTGACCTCCCCAGCTGTAATTTTAAACCATTGCTCCTTGTTCTGTCCTCTGCTACCATCGAGAACAGCCTAGCTCCCTCCTCTTTGGAGCACCCCTTCAAGTAGTTGAAGGTTGCTATCAAATCTCCCCTCAGTCTTCTCTTCTGTAGACTAAATAAGCCTAGTTCCTTCAGACTCTCCTCATAAGTCATGTTCCCCAGCCCCCTAATCATTTTTGTTGCCCTCCGCTGGACTCTTTCTAATTTGTCCACATCCTTTCTGTAGTGCGGAGCCCAAAACTGGACACAGTATTCCAGATGCGGCCTGACCAGTGTTGAATAGAGGGGAATTATCACATCCCTCGATCTGCTGGCAATACTCCTACTGATGCAGCCTAATATGCCATTGGCCTTTTTGGCAACAAGGGCACACTGTTGGCTCATATTCATCTTCCCGTCCACCTTAACCCCCAGGTCCTTTTCTACAGCGCTGCTACTTAGCCGATCGGTCCCCAGCCTGTAGCAGTGCGTGGGATTTTTTCGTCCTAAGTGCAGGACTTTGCACTTGTCTTTGTTGAACCTCATGAGGTTTTTTTCAGCCCAGTGTTCCAATTTGTCCAAGTCTCCCTGGATCCTGTCCCTGCCCTCCAGAGTATCTACCATTCCCCCCAACTTGGTGTCATCCGCGAACTTACTAAGCACGCAGTCTATTCCATCATCAAGATCATTAATGAAGATGTTGAATAGAACCGGCCCCCGGACCGACCCTTGGGGCACTCCACTCATTACCGGTTGCCAACCAGACATTGAGCCATTGATTCCTACCCGCTGAGCCCATTGATCTAGCCAGTTTTCGATCCACCTTACGGTCCACTCGTCCAACCCATACTTCCTTAACTTGCCGATGAGAATGCTGTGGGAAACCGTATCAAAAGCCTTGCTAAAGTCAAGGTATACCACATCAATGGCTCTTCCCGCATCCAGAAATCCAGTCATCTCATCATAGAAGGAAATCAGGTTGGTCAGGCACGATTTGCTCTTGGTGAATCCATGTTGACTGTTCCTGATCACTCTATTTTCCTCCAAGTGTTTCAGGATGGATTCTTTGAGGACCTGCTCCATGATTTTCCCAGGGATTGAGGTGAGGCTGACTGGTCTGTAGTTCCCTGGATCCTCCTTTTTCCCTTTCTTAAAGATAGGTACTATATTTGCCTTTTTCCAATCCTCCGGGACCTCCCCCGTTCGCCATGAGTTCTCAAAGATAATGGCCAACGGCTCTGCACTCACTTCCGCCAACTCCCTCAGCACCCTCGGATGCAGTTCATCCGGACCCATGGACTTGTGCACATCCAATTTCTTTAAGTGTTCCCTAACCTGACTTTCTATCACCGAGGACCGCTTTTTTCTCCATTCCACGTTACCCCGTATAGTAGCCTGGGAGCTGGCCCTCCTTGTGAAGACTGAAGTAAAAAAAGCATTGAGTACTTCAGCCTTTTCCACATCATCCACCACTAGGATGCTTGCCCCATTCAGTAAGGGACCTACACCACCCCTGATCCTTTTCTTGTTGCTGATATACTTATAGAACCCCTGGTTCTTCCCCTGGTTTGTGGTGGCAAAGGAAATATCTGGGGACTCTGCCATTTGTCACAGGGTGTTGCTCTTTGTAGTGGTGTTTGCGTCTTTTGTGGTCAAACAATAAAGCAAGGGCCTTAAAAGCAGAGTAGAGCACAATTTTTTAACAAGAACATTTATGGGGTGGGAAAAAATTATATGGGGACACTGAAATGCTATTTCATCGAATTATTTATTTGGAAGGGGGAAAGTGGGGAAAAAACACAATGTTTAGAAAAGATTTTTTCTTTTTAGTTAAAAATTATTTTATTTTCTTTAAAAAAATAAAAAAAAACTTTTTTAAATGCTAAAAAAAAAAGCCCTTTCATTTTAGATTGAATGAAAAGTTCCATTTGATCATATATACACTTACACTTTTCTATTCACTGAAAATTTCATAACATTTTAAGTTTGGTCTGACTCAAAGACAAAAAAATCCATTATTTTCCCAGTTTTGCTTAAAAGGATTTAGATGTGGGGTTTGTATACCACCCAAAGCTGGAAAAAGGCTATCCAAATTTACAAAAGAAATAAAGAAGAAAAATCTCTTACAGGATAATACTATAGCCAGATTTCATAAATATTCTGTGTATTAATCTATGTACAACCATACTTAGCTCTTTCCAGTCATGTATGAAGGCAAAGGCCATCCTTCAGGGAGCTCCCGTCTTACCATTAGACAATTATGATAAAAATGCAGCTGCTTGAAAATGTCCCAAATTTGCTTTTTTGACCATTTTTGGTTGAAATTTTGAGTTTAACATTCTAGATTTTCATGTGGATTTTAAAAAAAATATCACTCTAGTTTTTAGCCAAAGCTAAGCCTGGATACAAATTTTCAAAATGAGAAATGTCACCTGAATATTTCCTTGAAATTTTGACAGGCGAAAGAGAGAGGGGGGAGAGAAAGTTTTTGTGAAAATGTAAGAGGGTGCTGTCATCTGGAAGAGCATAAAACTGAGCTCTTGACCTCTTCTGATCATCCCACTGTATAATCCACTCAAGACAGAAATCTATAAACAGCTGAGCACAAAAGTAAAAGCAAATCACAGCTGCAAGGAGATGCAGCAGAAAGGTTTATCATCTGCATCTCTCTCTATTCAGCTCTCATCACTGGAGTATGTAGGTTCCGGATGTACAGTAAAAAGCACATAGGATGTAACACTTTCTGATCTTCTGCATTCTGCTCCTTCTGCTTTATCATCAGCTGGGGTGATCATTTCTGTGGCAAACCCGAGTTAGGCCAACATGCCCCGTGAGTCTGCAAACAGCACAGCTAGTGGGCAGAGGCGACAGTCACTGGTGCTGCTCAGCATGACCTATGCAGATCCTGTAGCCTTGTTCACACAACTGATCTTTTCCCCACCACAGGTGCTGGTATCTTGGCTTACAGCAGTGACATATGGAGATGCAGCATGAAACATAAGCCTTCAGCATTTCTTTAATCCTCTTCGGTTACACGGGAGCCATTCTTTATGCACCACATAATACAACCTTTCCAGTGCTTATCTGTCGCTCACAGATCTGCATCACCCTATGAAGGAGCTGGGGGATATCCCAGAAACCTTGTACCACCAGCCATTTCCTATTGTCCCCCTTTGATGGCCAAGCATGGGACATAAAAAAATTCCTTTTTTATAGCCAGGCCCCCCATTGATATATGATGTATAAATTAATCTACAACCTAGGAGTAAAAAGCATCCAATGAACCAGCTGCTAGCTCCAGAGGCTAGGAAATGCTTCCCCCATCAGTTGCTTTGACTGGATCTCATTATACACCCCGTTCATAGAATGATTTTGTTGTGAAAAACTGTCACCCAGATTTTATTTATTGCCCCTCCTTGCAAGATTTTGGAGTGTCTGTCACCTGTAGAGCAGGGAGGTGCTCTGCTGTCCCAAGCTAGTGTTGCATTAACCCTGTTTGCATTGGTGCTGTCAGAGAATAGGGAAGGAGAAACACTATTTGACTGGGTTAGAATGGACAGCACCCAAAACTGGCATGTCTGAACCTGAACCAGCAGGTTAATCAAATATGTTTAAATAGGTGAGTCGGCCCACTGACTTCAGTGGATTTGTTCTTAAAGTTAATCATATGCTTGGTTGGATCACAGCCTTAGATGGGAAGTTATATTCTTCCATGCCCACTTCTAGGAAGTCCATCTCCCTGCAGCTTCTCCACTGTTTCCATGAGGCAATTTCCAGACATAATACCACTCGGGGGAGTTTGGGGGCCAGTAACAGCCAGGCTCTCAATCCTGTCATGAACTGGCTAGAGTGTCTGTGGAATCAGAGCTCTTCCTCTGTGTGTCCTAAACCCTGTACTGCAAATAGCGAAAGTGGATTCTCCCTTCACACAAGTAGCAAGGCCTGATTTTTTTGCAGCGGACTCATTCCCATTCTATCCTCGCTGTTCTATGCAGTTCCAAGTGGCCCTGGAATGCAGCATAGTGTTGAATATGTACATTGATGGGCAAATTTATATATTACTGTCATTTATTTGACCCTGGCTTTGACATGGTCATGCCCAACACTGTGGGTTGTGTTCTACTGGTAATTCAATAGGTGGTGGTCTGTTCTCTAACTCAGGATAGAATTGACACCTTGGCATGGTGTGAGGTGTTGCTGTTCTACCAGAGGAGGCTATTTTTGGGAGGCACATAAAACTGAGCTCTTGACCTTTCACGGTCATTGAAGATCCCATGGTATCTTTCTAAGAGCAGAGATGTTTCAATGGATAATTCCATTCTGCCTCCTGCAGTTGGTTATGGGATTCTTTCACATTACCTGTCCTAAACCATTGTGTAAAGTAACATTGTCATGTGCTGTTAAACAGTTGCAGTACTTCACCCCAGATGTGGTTCCCTTCTGGGAAGAGCGGAATGATTACTGCAGATTAGCAGCAGGTAATAGATAAATAATAATGCATAGCTCTGTTCATCAGTAGATCCCAGAGCACTTTACTAAGGAGTGTCATTATTCCCATTTAACAAATGGGGAAACTGAGTACAGAATGACCTTGCCTGGAGTTGTTAAGTAGGTCAATGGCAGAATCCAGGTCTCCTGAGTATCACCTGAGTGCTTTATTGACTAGGCCACGCTACTTCCCATCTATCAGCCTAGCCAAATATTTCTGCATTTTACCATTTCAGGATGCAGTCACCATGACAGATGGGCCAATCTCCTGCAATGTCTTTGGGAGCTCTTACTATGTTAAATAGTTCCAAAGGGGTAGCTGTGTTAGTCTAGTTCAGCAAAACAAACGGGGAGTCCTGAAGCAGACACTTTGAATCTTAACAACTACTTTAATTTGCTGTTGCAGCCTGACCCGATCCAATGACTTACACTTCTCCGCATTTATTTTGTTCCCATTCTGTAAGTTCCCCATCTTCAAAGATTTTCTCCCACCAAAGCTCATGTGATAGATAAACGTGTTAGTCTTTAAAAATGTTTGTTGTATTATATTAAATGTATTTGTCATTGTAGGCCTGTGATTGTGTGCAATTCTATGGGAGCAGGTGACCACAGCTCCTTTAGACCTACGAGCATTAGGGGGTGAGTAGGCAAATTCATTTTAGTTATAACACCTGCAATGGAGCACCACCATTCTGGAGAGTCTTTCAAACCAGGTTCCCCAGAGACCACCCAAGAAAGGGTATTTTAATAAATACTCTGTGTTTAAGATGACTCTGGGGCTGCTTTCTGATCCACCAAATGGATAGGACTTTTGTCCAAGAGGGGGCAGCAGGCAATCCTTTCTGGGAAGGGTTGAAAAGACTGTGATCTATTAAAGCTCCATGGCTATGTCTATACTTACTAAAATTAGTTTGAATTAGTTCATTCAAACTAATTTTAGTTAGTTTGAATTAACTTAATTTGAACTAGCAAAATTTAGTTCAAACTAAGCAAGTGCCATTCATGGCACTTGCTTAGTTCGAATTAGAGAATTGCATTGAATTCAATGGGCCGGTTAGTTCGAACTAACATGGCCACATTGGTTAATTCGAACTAACTAGTTCGAATTAACCCTTACTTCAAATAGCCTATTCAAATTTATTAGTTCGAATTAAGGAAGCCCTTAATTTGAACTAATGAAAGCCTAGTGTAGCCATGGCTTTAGTTAGTTCGAATTAAGCTTCCTTAATTCAAACTAACTTGCCAGTGTAGACCTAGCCATGCATAAGACTTGGGGGGGACGGGACGGGGGAGGACTACTGGTAAGTCTGTAGTGTGCAGATAGGATCTTTTATTGATTGTGTATGTTTTCTCTGCTTTTGCCTTAAGAATAATGATGTTTGCTGTGTGTAACGTGTAATGACCAGCAATGCTCTGTTTGTAGACCCCAGAGAGAAAGAAGGTTCCAGCACTGACCTGGCCTGCTGGGGGTATCACAAGTGTAGACAGGGAACTGTGTAACCTCAGAAAGCCCCAGTAAGGAGCATGGATGACAGCTGAGTCATCAGGAGCCTAGAGGGGTGCCCTCAAGGTACTAACTAGGGGGAATACGGGTGCAGTGATCCTGGGCCATGATGGTCACAGCACAGCTCTTTGGTTCTGATTCCGTTTTCTCACTGCTTTAATTCTACAGAATTTAGAGCAGCTAATCCTGATTTAAACTGGTGTAAACAGGAGGGGAATCAGGACCACTGTATGAGTGAAGCCCAGCCCATTTCAGATACCTACCCCATTGCAAATTTGGCAGCTTTGCTGCCTTTAGAGGAGCCAAGTGAAGCCCTGGTACTTTTACTGATGTCCTACTAAATGGAGCGTGCCCGGGTTAGTGGAATTTAATCTGGTGGCTTTGAGAGAAGCGTTTCAACAGCCATCCAGCCAGTGGAAAAATTAGTCTCTTCGTGACTTGATTCATTGGTTTATCCTATAAAAAATTCATCCAGTTGTTAAATGCAGCAATAAAGTTCAGTGAATTAAAATCAATGCAGCCTCCTCATCTTTTGGCACTGGCTCCAGGGCTGCTTTTCAAAGAGTTCTGTGTGGAAGGGGGGATTCTACTGGGATTATCTGGGGCAGTGCCATGGTGGGGTGGGGGTTGAAGGGAATGCTTGAAGCCTGTCAGGAAAGGAAGGAATGCCAGCTGATAGAACGGCATGAGCCTCAAGGGAATCCATTGTATTCAAGCCACGCGGGAGCAAGTTAGGCCATGTCTACACTAGACAATAGTTCTGTAATAAGTCTTTGCACTATAAGTGCGTTGTATTTATAATGCAATTGCGCGTCCACACTGCGCTCTTTATAATGCAAAAGAGTGTCCACACTGTTCTTGGCATTGCCACAAGAAAGAGCATTGAATTGTGTGCACCTATCCCACCATGCCACTCATCAGCTTCCAGTGGTCGGAACCCTGGGTAGAAGGAGAGAAGTGCTGAGCACTGGGGGTAAATTTACAAGTTCCCCTGTGATGCTGTATTTCCTTGTCGCCGTTCATTGTAGCTACTAGCAACTCGCGCCCTTTTTCAGCGTTGCCCCAGGAAAACAGGAAAAAATCCCAAAGTTCCCAGGACTCACAGGAGGGAGGGGTTAGGTGTGTCAGAGCAGCCAAGTCCAAGTGGAAGAGCAGAGAGGTCAGGCTTGGAATTCTAGGACGTTTCTGGAGACCACTTATTGCAGAAGAAAATTCCATCAGTGTTCACACACATTTTATAGTGCAAGAGCTGTTCCGCAAAATGCGTTCTGACTCTGGCACAGGTGGTATTATTGTTCTGCTATAACAGGGCACTAACACAACAAGGAGCATTCAGGTGTGTACCATGGGCTTGTTTTTCTGCAATAAGATGGCTTATTTCGCAATAACTCTCTAGTGTGTACAAGGCCTTAGTGCTCCCCCTCAGTAATGACATAACTAGAGAATCAAGCCCCCAGTGGAGACCCAGCCCCAGTCTCCACTCTGCAAAGAGAGGGGCACATTCTCCCCTCTGCTGGCACAGGGGAGAGGTGGACTTCACTTGCTCCGGTTCCTGACCGCAGGTGCTGGTTTCAGCTCATGGGGTAGGCGAGGGAACCCTGGAGCATCCCATCATGGCCCAGTTGTAATGGCTTCTGTAGCACTTTGCAAGGTGCAGAAGGATCATGGGAGTGCATGTTTGCCTGAGTCACACCTCCTGCCTGTGCCCTGCCCCGAGGCCTGCTGGGGAAGCAGCCTGGAGCGTGAGTGTGCCCCTGGCACAGCACACTCTGTTGTCAGTGTATGTCAGGGGATGGGACTTGGGTTTGTCCAGCCATCCCTTTGTACTAGCTTCTCTGGCCAAGCCTCGCAAGTGCCCCCAAACCGATGGAGCAAGGCAGAGATGCTGGGGCATGGATTTTTTCTCTTCCTTCACCTCTGGGCCATGTGGTATTCACCTTGTTAAAAAACCATTATGCTGTAACATGATATCTCCCTTAACAAGGATATTAATTTTAAATGCCAGGGACAGTCATAAAACTCCCTCGTACATTGTTACAGCCTTTATATGGCATGCTGGCTGGCTTGAGACTCTTCACCCACCCGCTACTTTCCCCCTCCTAGTGGGGAAAACCATAATGAAATATTTTACAGTGGGCACCGTATTTGAAAAGGTCAATGGCTGATGATCAGGGAAGGGAGAGGAAGAGAGAAGATTTTCCAGCCATTGTACAGGTTTCTTCCCTTCTGCTGAACTGGGCTTGGATTCTCCTAGATACAGCAACAAATTAGGGGAGTGGGTTTTCCATGTCATTTGGGATGCATAGGAAAGTTTGCCTCCTGGGTCCAAAAGTGAGTGATTTCCCCCTCTTATTCAATGCCCCCTCTCAAGCGCTGGCTAACTCCCATGTGCTCTGATTTTCAAACACTAAATGGTCCCAGCTCTAAAACTGGAGATAAGTCTGTGTGCTCCTGGTCAAGTCAGCTGCACTTGTAGCTGCTCCAAGCCTGGTCAAAATGAGAAAATTCACCAGTGCTGCTGGCTACCTCTCTGCTACACAGGCTAAAGTTGCAGGGCTCAGAGCCTGGGCTGGCTCTGAAGTAGAGCTGATTAAAGATGAAAGCCTATTTTCCTGACAATTTGAAATGGCTACGTTGTTTCTGTTCCGAAAGGCTCACAACAGCCCTGACAAATGGGAGTGTTTGGGGAATTTATTTTGTAATATTTTTTAAAGTCATTTTCTCCAAACCATTCTTGTATCATATGTATTTCAGCCATATTTTTAGCAAGGGAACAGCTACTGAGGACGAGGTGGGGAGGCACAGGATTTTTATGTAAAATTTGGACCCCCCAAAGGCTGTTTTTAGACAAACATCTGTTATGTCTGAGAAATGTGAAGCTGGATAGTTAGGAGGATTCTGTGCCAGCTTCCCCCTGTGCAGTTCTGCTGAGGCACCTTAGCCCTAAGTTGCAAAACCCACGTTTATTGCTATCCTGGACCCTCTCCAGCATTGTACAGTTAGGAGCTACCGGTTAGATCTCGTTAGCTCGCTTATTCTAACCAGTGTCATCCAAAAATGCTAGTCAAAACAAGGCAAGCTCTGTCTTAGAACATGCTAATGGCTCTGCTAACGTTTTCCTACCTTGGCCTGTGGTAACCTCGGATACCCAAATCCAAGGTGGTCTCCTGAACAGCTCGGCTAACATATTTCACTCCTAACCAGAACTAATGCACTAAGCTAGATCTTGGATTTCTGCACACGTGCAAGTGTGGTGCCCAGAAAACCACACAGAAAATGCAGTCAGAAAGGAATCAGCTGATAGGAAGCATTGGACTAGTCTCCCGGCAGCTAACCCACTGCAGCTGTGTTGATGTGGAGTGGTGGTGATGTCTAGAAGCTGGGGAGAGTGGCTATTCTAGAGAGTGCTAGGTATAGATGAAGGGATATTTAAGGAGCTAGTCTGAATCTGGGCTAAATCTCCTTTATATGACCTGAAAGAGGATTAGACAGTCAGTCCTCCCTCCCCCACAAAACCATATGTAGCTTGTCTCAGGCACAACAGTTCAGCAATTTCCAGAAGGGACAAGCAGTGACTAACTTCTATGGCCTGTCCTAGAGCTGTTCCATAGCAGAGATTCTAGTGCTGTAGAGTAAAGAATTAAGACCAGGAGTTTCCCTGTTTCAGTGTTAATGAGCAAAAGACCAAGGACTAAGGTTTTTCTGCTTTTGTTCCAAAGCAGCTGACTGAATAGTGGCATGTTGTTGCCAGCCAACCCCTGCAAACACCAATACGGCTGCTGATTCGGTTGGCTTGGTCTGACAACTCAACAAGTTACAGCACCTGCAGCGCATCGGAAACAGGCTGGTGTATTAGGCAGTTTGCTGGCTAAGGTTAGAAGAGAAACTGCTGCTTACTACCTCTGTGTTGTGCCAGAGGAATAAATAATCAGAATGCTGGACTCGCCACATTCAGAGGCATTGTCCATGCATGGGGGAAGAGTCAAACCTGAAATTTAGCCATGCCTGTGCTATGTTATCACCAGGACCACCTGGAGGCTTAATATCCATTCAGGTTTCCTCAGACGGGAGCAATGTTATGAATTGTTGGCAACTGACATTTATTTCTAGACAAGTGTGCAGATATAGTGCAACCCTGATTTTCTAAGCTCCCTTTAACCACAACTTTGAGCTAACCAAAGGCCACTACATTCTCTGGGGGGTGCATTGAAGGACTCAGATTCATAGATTTTAAGGCCAGAAGGACCATTATGATTATTTATCCTGACTTCCCGCAAATCACAGGCTAGAAAATTTCACCTAGTAATTCCTGCATCAAGCCCACAACTTCTGTTTGAGCTACAGCCTCCTTTTTGGAAAGATAGCTGGTCTTGATTTAAAAACCCCATGTCACAGAGAAATAATCTACCACATCTGTAGGTGAGTTGTTCCAATGGTTAATTGCCATCCCTGCTAAAAATTCTAAAGGGTTAGCTGTGTTAGTCTAGTTCAGCAAAACAAACAAGGAGTCTGGTAGCACTTTTTAGACTAACAAATTTATTTATCGCATGAACTTTCATGGGAGAAAAATCCCACTTTGTCAGATGCTTGAAGATGGGGAACTTACACTTCCCTGCATCTATTTTCCTCCCATTCTGTAAGTCAGATTCTCTCAGATTTGTGTCCCTTTATTTTTTTGCGCAGAGGCTGTCCTGTTTGTCCAGTGTATAAAGCAGAGAGGCACTGCCAGCATGTGATGGCATAAATGACATTGGTGAATAAGCAGGTGAACGAGCCCTTATATTATACATTGAACAAACAGGACAGTGTATGAGCAAAAGACACAAATCATAAATAACAACATTAAAAAACCAATAGGGGAACACTCTGTTCACTCCACTGATGATTTGTTAATAGCGGTACTTAAACAAATGGATTACAAATCAAAGAGCCAAAGAGAAACTGCAAAATTGGAATTCATGTGCAGATTTAACGGTGTTGTCTTAGGGTTAAATAGAAAGCTAAGGTTTTTTTCTTATTACAACAGGTGATTTGATGTCATCTCCCTCTATATGCTGTTCTCTATTCTTTGAATCTAAACAATTGTTTTGATTTGCTGTAACAGTCTGACCTAATCCTATGACTCACACTTCCCTGCATTCATTTTCCTCCCACTCTGGAAGTTCCCCATCATCAAGCATCTGATGGAGTGGATTTTCTCCCATGAAAGCTCATGCAATAAATACATTTGTTAGTCTTAAAAAGTGCCACAGGACTCCTTGATAGTTTTACTGGTAAAAATGTGAACCTCATTTCTAGCTTGAATTTCTCTAGCTTCCAGATGCTAGGTCTTGTTTTGGCTTTGTCCATGTAGGTTAAAAAGCTCTTTACTACCTCTGGAACAAGCTACAAGAGTCTGGAAATACATCACTCTTGCCATAGACAAAACCCTCCTTAGTTTAGAAGCTCACTGGGTCTGATATTCTTGGTTACAAACCCCAAGGTTTCATTACTGAGGTCTGCACAGTCCCAAAGAATGTCATAAATTGAGACCTTAGCTGTGTCTTTAGGGAGGTCATTTTATAGCTGGTATTGATTCAGTTGGGAAGAGGGTGGGTTAGCGGTATTCAGGGTGCATAAAATAAAGAGCCTCAAGTCCTTCCTCTACTGTCATCTCTATGGGCTCATTGAAAACTGCCTCCTTTGTGTGAGCCCTGAGACTTACACACATGAGTTCTGTTACCTGCCCGTTATTTGGAAGTGATGTCCGCTGGAGGTCATCAAAGCAGAGTAAAATGTACAGCACTGCCTCCCTGCTACCCCTCCTGGTAGCTGGTTGCTCCAGCTGTTCTGCACTGCCAGGAGCTTTGTTCACTTAGCATTCTGTGTGCCTCTTCCAGGTTTTACCGCCTTTGAACTAGTGGTAACCCTCAGAGCACAGATCACCTTGGATGAAGAGATGGGATGAAGCTGCAAATCTAGGTCAGGATTTTGAATGCTCTGAAGTCTAGGGAAGTGCCATTCCAGCTGTTTGGTTAACAATCATAGCTAGATTTGCAGCAGGGGAAACTGAGGCACAGAGCAGAAAAGGGATTTGTCTAACATCATACAACAGAGGCCAGTGACAGAGACAGAAAGAGCATCCAGGTCTCCTGTAGTGCAATCTAGTGTCCTATTTAGTAGGCCACAAGGGTTAAAGTAAGGAGGAACGCATAGGAACGCCGTTCCGGGGGCCCCAAATTTGAGGGGCCAGAGTTCCGGGGCCCCTAAAACTAGAAAAATCCAGCGGAACATATGTTCCATTCTGCTCTGGCTGCTGGCAGGTCCTCTGCCCACCGTTGTTAATCACAATACTTACTGTGTTATGCAGTGTTTGCTAGTTTGTGACAATAATTGCCATAGACATAAATGCCATATAAAATTATAAATATTTTTATGGAGCGATAACCAATGCATGTGGTACTGAGAAGTGGTTGCAAATGCCTACTTGGGCTGGGGCCCACACATGCATGAAGGGGGCCCAGACAATACAGGAAGGGGGCCCAGAGATTAGGACGGTTCCGGGGCCCATGAAATTATTCTTTAACCATTAGTAGGCCACTCTACCTCCTCTAGGGCTAGCCTCTTAGGCTGTGTCTACACTTACAAAAGCTAGTTTGAATTAGTTAATTTGCACTAACTAATTTGAACTAATTTGAGTTAGTTCAAATTAATTTAATTCGAACTAGCATGGCCCCACTAGAATGCTAGTTTGAACTAGCCATGTCCATGCAGGGCACTTGCTTAGTATGAATTAGTCAGTTGCATGAAAGTCAATCTGCTGATTAGTTCGAACTAATATTGACTTAATTCGAACTAACTACTTCGAATTAAGGGTTAGTTCGAACTAAGCAATCTAATTTATTAGTTCGCATTAAGAAAGCCCTTAATTCAAACTAATGAAAGCCCAGTGTGGCCATGGCTTAAGATAGTTCAAATTAAACTTCCTTAATTCGAACTAACTTGCAAATGTAGACATAGCCTTACAGTGCTAGGGGGTCCTTTGCAAAATACAGATCTGGATCCAGTTTTGGATTTCAAGTGCCTCCAGTGTTCGGGGGATTTAGATCCACATTTTTATTTTGGGTCCCTCACTCTGTGTACAGGTAAGTGGTACAGTCCAGTAGATTAGACACCAGCGTGGAGGCTAAGAGACTATTCCCAGTTCTGCTAATGACATCACAAGGGATTGCTCATGATCATTGACATCAGGCTCCATCATTCATGTTTATGGGTTCCATCCTCCAGCTCATATCTGCACTGGATTCTGTTGCATGCAATGTTCAACAGCTGCCTGGCTGCAGACAGTTCACAGTCCATTTCAATAGGAGTTCTTGTGAGCAGCTACCACGCTCTGGAGCTTATTTCCACTTGTTTCCATTTATGGTATATGTGAACAAAGCCAGCCTGGCCTTGTGATTGACAAAGATAAAGCTGAGCTGGGATTCTTGCCAGATGTCATGTGTTCAGGGAGACCCAGACAGTATTCTCCTTATTTGACTTGCACTGGGCACTCAGTGCTAAATAACCCTCAAAATGGGTGTGACTTAGCAGCCTCAGGTCTGCCTCGACTCTCACAGGTCTGGAGCTTCTTTCTTTCCTGGTTTAAAACCAGGGAATAAAAAAGGCTGAGCACTTGCAACTGGTTATAGTTAAGTCAATAGGGGTTATGTAGGTGCAGTTCGCATGGCAAGAGAGGGGGAGAAATTGGCAATTTAAAACATGGGGATAAATCCCGCACTGCTGTAAACAGCCAGACCTCCAAATTCTTCAAAAGATCAGGCCTATTGTTATACAAGTTAATGATGTTGCATCAGTTTGTGCCCCCTGCAAATCAGGCCTCTAGGGTTTAGAAATTTTTTCTGTTTGAATTTTCTCCGACACTTATCAGATAACACTCTTCTGAGGATGCATAGGTCTGTTCTGTGCCTTTGTGAGCCTGACTGATTTGTGTAGATGGCTGTTCAGAGACACAATGCCATGAATTTTGTGCGTATCAATCCCCCCCAAAACTCAGGTAATTTAGGCATTCAGTAATAATACCTAACTTTTTTTATAGCACTTTTCATCGCTAGATGAAGCAAGATAGGTATAATCATCCCTATTTTACAGATGGGAAAACTGAGGCACAGGTAAAGTGACTTGCCAAGATCACCCAGCACAGTTCTTCTGATTTCCAGTGCAGTAATCGAGTCACTAGGTCACACTGCCTCGTAAAATGATGACGAATGCAGTGTCATCTGATCAGTGCCTCCTTTCAGTGATGTTTTCTCATCTAAGGACAAAGAAACCTCCTTGATATTATTGGCTAATAAGTATAAAAGAAATACAAAGCAATCCTATTTCACAGGGTATGCACTCGACCAGTGCAAGTCACTGCTTCAGGGGCTGATTCTTTTTTTTTTTTTTTTTTTTTTAAAGGGTGAAGGAGCTGGAAAAGTTTGTGGTCAAAATAATAGTCTTGCTTTGCTTGTTTAAAACAGCGTGAGTCAAATTTCATGTTGCAAGGCCTATGCTGCTCACTATGCAGCTTTTATCAAGAAAGAATTTTATCACCTCTTCCTCATCCCCCAGCTGGTCTGGGTCCCTATTGGAGGATACCCAGCTCACCAGTCTAATTGTCTGATTCAGAATGAGAGCATCTACAGGCCCCATTTCCAGGAGTACCCAACTTCTCCAAGGAGGGCTATATTTTCCTAGTTCCAAAGGGGTAGCAGTGTTAGTCTAGTTCAGCAAAACAAACAAGGAGTCCTGTGGCACTTTTAAAGACTAACAAATTTATTTATCTCCTGAGCTTCCGTGGGAGAAAATCCCACTTCGTCAGACGCTTGAAGTTGGGGAACTTACAGAATGGGAGCAAAATAAATGCAGGGAAGTATATGACATAGTATCAGGTCAGATTGTTAAAGCAAATCAAAACAGTTGTTTAGATTCATTTAGATTCATTCATTCATTGATTGTTTAGATTTCATTGTTTGAATCTAAACAACTGCCTTGATTTGCTATAACAGTCTGACCCGATCCTATGACTTACACTTCCCTGCATTTATTTTCCTCCCATTCTGTAAGTTCCCCACCTTAAAGCATCTGACAAAGTGGGATTTTCTCCCACGAAAGCTCATATGATAAATAAATTTGTTAGTCTTTCAAATAGCCACAGGACTCCTTGTTTGTTTTGTAAAAGTTATTCTCTAGTTCAGTGCGTCTCAGACTTCTCCACTTGGCAACCCCTTGTCTGGAGTTAAAAAGTTCATGACCCCCTTATGTTTTTTCTCTTAGTTTTATAGTAAATGTATCAGTGATGATAATGTCAAACCTACAAAATTGATTTTTGGGGGGTGGGGGGGGGGTGAGAGGGTGGTTGAGTCTTGATAGAGAATGGTTGATCCTGTAGGGCAGCAGTTGGCAACCCAAACGCTAAGAAGAGCCATTTTAAAAAATTCCTTCAATAACCAAGTGTTTTGAGAGCTGCAATGGGTGTAGTCTACTGGTGGGGGATGGAGAGAACTGGACTAGGGCACCTGCTGCAGGGTTCCATGGCTGAGGGGGGGAGCCTGGAACCAGGAACTTGTCTCCTGCAGGATCCCCCAGTGGTGGCGGGGGAGTGGGCCTGGAGCCTAGCGCCACAAGGGGACAGCTGAAGAGCCACGTGTGGCTCTGGAGCCACAGGTTGCAGACCCCTGCTGTAGGGAAAGGGAGTGTGGGAGCAAGATTTTTTTTCTTTTCACTTCCGACTGTAATAAAATTTTCAATGCTTGATGACACTCATGTGGGTTATGACCCACGTCTTCAGAAACACTGCTTTAGCTCAACCACAAGCTGTTAGGCTTTATGCCAGAATATCTGGGTGAAATTTTGAGGACGTTCTATAATCTATGTTGTATAGGAGGTCAGATTAAATTATCACAAGGGTCCTTTTCTGGCCTCGGAACCTGGGAAATGTTGTGGCCTGTCCTATATAGGAAGTCAGATCAGATGAGCATTTTTACCATTCCGGGGTGGGCTGTACTTGTGATGTTTCCCCATGGATACTCTTTCCAATTGACAGGCCTCTATTTGCACTCGTGTATCAGTTTCCTCATCTGTGAAGCACTTCATGTTCTATTGATGGAAAGCGTTGTATAAGAGTTGAGTGGAACCCGATGCTTCACCCCCTTTTACACTGACACACCAGACTACAACACCCTGTGTTTCACCAACCATATTTACCTCACTTGAGCCCACTGGGATTGGGTCTTGTACTCCAGAATCCTCTCCGAGAGTCTCTGCCCAGTATGAAATGCAGTGATACAGGACAGCTTCATTAAAAAGAAGTACCATTTCTTTGCTCATAGAAACATAACAAGGAAAGAGAGACAGGGTTAAAAAAATAAAACGCCTACACATTCCTGTTACCTAAATTGCAATCTTTCCTTGCAAAGTTAGATAGGCTAAATCTGAAGGCCAGTAGCTCACTTGCTGTCGTAAAGTATTGTTGGGAGCTGTTGCATATTGTGCATTTGGCAAATGTAAGTCCTTTGTAACAGAAAGGAAGTCAGAAGTTGCTAGAGCTGGTCGGTTGTTTTCTAACACAACATATTTTTCCGTGAAAAATGCTGCTTAATCAAAACTGAAACAATTCCTGGGAAAGGATCAATTTTGATAAATCGGATTCTAAAAGTTTTTTTTTTTTGAAAGAAAAAAAAAAGTATTGACATTGTTAAAATTTTCTTTTTGGCATTTTTGAAAAACAATGACTCATTTTCTAGTTTGAAATCACTTCTTATTCTGTTTATTTTAGTGTATTTACACTAAAAAATGTAAAAGGATTAAAAATGTAAATCAAAATTCAAACAAAATATTTCGATTGACCTGATTACATTTTTTTCCAGATTATTCATTTGTGAAAAGTTTTGATTCTTTGTCTCCATGGGAAACATTTTTGAAATGTTAAAAACTCTTATAGGAGGGAAAACATTTCCCCACTCATCCGTATCCAGTAACTGAAACCAGCCTTTCCTCCAATGCAAAGCTCTGGACAGTTGTCTGATGACAATATTTTCAAGTTGTGATCTGTGTGGATAGGAGTGTCCGAACCAGAATTTCAGACCTGGATATGGCCAAACTTCAAAAAAGTTCCAGTGTGGATCCAAACTAGATGCCTGCATAGTGTCACACTCAGTGAGGAATGCTGGGAAGCAGTGTTTGCCAGGGCCTCTGCCCTTTGCACTGACATGAAACATAAGCTGGTCTGCTTCATTCTAATGGGGTTTTTGTGACAGGTGGGTTTGAGCAGCAAGTTTAATGCAGAGTGAGTTAGAGCTCCTCATCTTTCCTCTGACTGAGTAGTCAGGCCTTTCATTCGGCTACTGGTGTCAGCCTGCCACCCACAACACCTGCAGCCCTAGTATTTTAGATGGAAAACACGAGTGTTAATATTTTATGATCTATGTTTCTTTGTGTGACAAGGAGCTGAGTCAATGGCTGACTTTATTCTCTCAGCTAGAGAGCTGCTGTGCCTTGTCCTGTTCTGCAGGGAGCCCTGACGTTGATGAATGAGCCTTTCAGAGTCAATCCCATTTTCCATTAGGGTGAGAAAACTCTACAGAGTGGCTGGGGCATTCCAATCAGATCCAGGAAACTATTCCAAGTGCTGCTTGCACTACAGCTTAGAGCTGTGTGGCAGGTGACCAATCTACTTTGCAGTAACTTAACAGTGTCAGAGTTTGGGTTTGTTTTGCACTGGATCAAAATCAAATCTTTTGATTGTTCTGTGACTCAGGAAACCTAGGTTCAAGTCTCTTCTCTGTTAAATTCAGAGCAGAGTTTTACATCCCGGATCAGGCCATGCCAAGGCACCCAAGGACTGGAAGCTAGGTTTCCTAGGACATAGTCTACAGTTGTGATGCACAGGCCTGAGATGTGGGTTCAAGTCTCTAATGTGTCCAAGTCAAAGCAGGATTTTTCATTGTGGATCATTTTGCATTAGAGTGAACAGAGACCTGAATGTGGCTTTCCCATGTCCCAGGCCACTGCTGCCATACCCAGTAGGCTATAGTGTATCAGAGTTTCTGTGCTCCAAAAGTCTAGTGTGGGAAATGTTTGTCAAAACTGATACATCTCTGCAAAAAGCAACTGTTTGAACCAAACTTTACTGCAGGGTTTAGAGCTACATCCATCCATGCATCTCCTGCCAGTGGATGGTGGAGATGAGGAAATTAAAGGGGGGGGGGGTAGTTTTTTTTAACTGTGAACTTTATGGCTAGTGGGAGGGACAAGCCTGGCAGTACTCCACAAAACAGGTAAAGCATCAGTGTGATCTCCCCAACCCATCTAACCACCCACACAAAACAGCAACAGTTTGTAAGGAGCACCGGGCCTAACCCCACAAACCCCGATTGATCAAGGAGTGGGCAGAGAAGGAAGCTGAGAATCCAGCCCCTGCCAGCCTGCATTCTCATTGGAAGGGATGAATGCCACCCCAGAGCAGGAGCTCAGCCCTGCTCAAATGGAGACAGAGAATTGGTTGCTGCAGGCCACCTGACTGTCTCTGGACCAAGTGGCTGACCCAAGCAGGGCTGGAGAGAGAATACACATAATGAAGCCTAAGCACATCTGGCTGCTGGAGGAGGTGAGACTAAGACTAAATACACCCTAAAGCCAGGGCTAGAGGATCAGCCCAAATAGTAGGCTTGTGAAGGTCCTGGAGGAGGAATTCTGACCAGCACAACAATGTTTATCAGGCAATGCAGTGAGGATTTACACTCTGGGCCAATCATCTGTGCTAAGAGCAGAAGACACCATGTTTAGGACTCTGAGACTAGGGCTGGGGTGCTGTTTGGGTCTCATCTGGGAGAGTGTCTCTGTATTTCCGGTGTTGGGAGCTTAGTGTGTTATGCTTTTGTTGGGTGCAGGGAAGGGTGACTCCTCATGGGGTCTCTTGTCCTAATAGAGGTTTCGTCCCTGCCTGGATAAAACTGCTGGTTTCTATCTGAATGTAACATTTGTTTCTGGGGTTAATTCCTGTCTCCCTGAGATTGAGGAAGGGCATCAAGGAGTTTGGGGCCATTGGGAGGCAAGGGGAATATGTGGATGGGGATTTGGTATCCATTCAATGGACTCAGAGAGTGGTTCCACCCCACGAGAAGTCTCTAATAAAGAACAGGTCTGTATTTCCCTTCTGAACCCTCTGCAGCAAATCCACAAACAAAATGGCAGCTGAACTCTGCAGGTAAGAGGAGGGCAAAGAACGTTGCAGCCCAGTTACAGCTGGACACAACCACTGTGAGGGGAATATGTTGGAGCTGCTGACCTGGCAGGTGCAATGTATGTAGCTATGGCATTGGGGTACCTCTTCTGGAGTGCAGAATAATGTGTGCTGCCCTGTCTTGCCTGGAGCATCTACCTTTGTTCCTCTCTTCTCTTGCTAAACCAAAGATCACATTGACTGAAAGGCAGCTGTTTGTCTTTGTTCGTTGGGGTTGGGGGATGTGACAGAAGACACTCCCCTGAGCAATGTGAAGATAAGGTGCTGAGCCAGAGGAGCAGCAGGTGACAGGTTAAGTCCTTGATGGGCCATCCTTCTGAGGCTCAGGATGGGCTGACGAAGCAAGGGTGAGAGCCTAGGGGGGAAGGTGTCTGGGATGGAGAGAAACAGGCCCCTGTGACTCTGTGAAGGGAGGAGTCAGAGCTTCTCAACTAAAGCAGTACTGAGTAAAGTGGATAGGAACCTCAGCGGGAGCTTTCCTGGCACCAGCCTTGGAGAAGGAGTTCTGGGGAGCCAGGGAGGGACCTGTCTGAAGAGGTCCTTTGGTCCCCCTAAGACACTCAGTAGTTCCATAACTGAGCCCTCTCCCTTAATGCCCATGTTTCAAACAACAACAAAATCCTTTTATCTCACAACCTGTGATCCCAGTAGGGAGAAGTGTAACTGGGAGTGGGGCGCTTGGATCTGCACTAGGGATAGGAAAGGCCCATCTTCCCAAAGTGCCCTGAGCCTGTTGCCTGTCCTAGGCACAAGCACTGCTACATGGATCTTGGATTGGAAACCGCTGGGTCCTTTGGATTCCAATGTGGGGAGTCCTGACTCTGAGGTTCTCCTGAAATTCTCCCTTTCACTAGCTGAATCGGGCAGTGGGGTTGCTTCATTGGCCGGCCTCTCACAAAGCTAGCTGTCGGATACAATATTTCTCAGCCTAAGGGTTATTTACACTCGCTTGTCCCTTGTATGGCACAGGACTTGCGAGTATAAAGCTGCAATGGCTCCAGGGCCAGGGAAGAAGGTAAATGATCCGTACCTTTGATATAAAGAGGAGTTTCTCCTTGTTTGTTAGCTGTGATAGATATCACCCACCGCCGTGTCTCCTATTGTTTGCCTGTTCTTGCCTGTCTCTGTCGTACCTCCTTTGGAACCCTGCTCCCCTGTCTTGCTTTCTTTCTTCCGTAGCACTGGGCTTGGCGAATAATTTATGTATGACAATATGAGACTAATTCTGTTATTATGTCAAAAGGAAATTGAATCTAGGGCTTTAGTGCTGCATCTGGGAGAAATCTTCAAATGAATCTGGAGTGCAGAAAAACTGCACGTTCGATTCATTCGCTTGTCACACTGTCTGCTAGATTAAGTCATTATAAAGGGCAGAGTGAAGAGGAGAAATGGGATAGGGAGGAGAGGAAATAGAGGAGGTGATGGAGTTGAGGAAGGATAAAAAAGAGAGCAAGCCAGATAGAAAACATGAGAAAAGAAGAGACACAGTAACGTAATTATTTTAAAGGCCTGATTCAGCAGTTCATTCGCAGATCAGCAAACCATTTCAGAATGTGCTTTACTTTAAGCAAATGTATAAGTCTTGTTGAAGCCAATGTGACTTAAGCACATGCTTAAATACTTGGCTGAATTGCTTCATACATTCCAAACCAGGAAGCAAAAGAAATAAACAGGACCCAGTTCTAATCTCCCAGTGGTGTTACACCACACTCTTCTGTGGAGTTACTCTTTATTTGCACCAGCATAAGTGGGAGCAGAATCGGAGCCCTGAGCATTGATGGAAGAAAGAACAGAGGACGGGTACAAAGGTGGATTGATTCTAGCCAGCTTGAGTGTTCTCATCTAACAGAATTTCCTGAAGTTCTTAAGGAATCACAGCTATGCTAAAATTGCATTCTCTCCTGTCTTTGTCAATCAGCTCGTCTGCCAGTGTCTCAGTTAAACACTGATCCTCCCTTGATTTATTGCTCTCTGGGAGACTTGCCCTATTTCAGTGGCTTGTTTTTTCCATATATTTTTTCCATTTCAAGTTAGCGCTGGTGCAAAGTGCTAGCTCAACAGCCCTGATCATCCTCCATCCACAAGGCAAGTTTCCTTCCCACAGCTCCACTAAGCCAGTGGTTTTCAAACCACAGTTCGGGACCCAGTACTGGGTTGCAGATCCTCAGGTACTGGGTGGAGGCGCCCCCTGCTTCCGCTGCCGCAAGGGTGGAATGCATTGCTGAAAGATGTAATTGTTGGGTTGTGGGCATAACTGTTTGGGTTTTTTTTCAACTGGGTCCTGAGGGGAAAAAAATTTGAAAACCACTGCACTAAGCTGAATCTATGGCAACCGCCCACTGCCATTTGCTCATTCAATCCTGGTCTTTCCTGCTTGGGGCTGTCAACAAGAAGGGCAGTTCAGAGCCTGTAGAGATGTAGGTTTGAATCATGGCCCGTGTAAGAGATCAAGGTGCAGTCACTCCAGGAATGAATTCCAGCTATGATCTCCACTTTACCTACAGGAAAACAAGCATAGAAAAATGAAATAACCTGCCCCAGGGTCAAACAGTATGTCAGTGGCAGAGGAAAGTTGGTTTTGTGGTTGAGGTACTCAACTAAGACTCAGGAGAAAGTAAATAGAGAAGTATTGTTTCGCTCTCCACATAACACAAGAACCAGGGATTATACTATTAAATTTATCAGCAGTGGACTTAAAAGAAGTACTTCTTTGCACAGCACACGATCAGCCCTGTGGAATGCATTGTCAAGGGATGTTGTGAAGGTGAAATGTATAAATGAGTTTGAAGAAGAATTACATAAGTTCATGGAGGAGAGGTCCATCAATGGCTATTAGCCAAGGCAGTCAGAAATGCCACCCCATGCTCTGGGTTTCTATAAACCTCTGACAGCCAGAAGCTAGGTTAGGATGGCTCTCCAAATTGCACTGTTCTGTTTATTCTCTCTAAAGGATCTGGCACCAGCCACTGTCAGAAGGCAGGATTCTGGGCGAGATGGACCACTATGGCCATTCTTACAATACCTGGATTCAGTTCTCAAGCTTACTGGGCAATCTCAGGCAAATCATGTAACCATTCTGTACCACAGTTCCTCATCTGTAAAATGGGGTTCATAACCTTTTCTTTATCTGTCTTCTGACTTTTCTACTTACACTGTGAACTCTTTAGAGCAAAAAACACTCTTACTGTGCCTGTACAACACCTAGGACAATAGCACCCTGGTCTCTGCTGACGTACTGAGGTACTATTGTAATAGAAATAAAACGATGAGAGCAGGGAATACTGTCAAGGCAACAAATGCAGTCCTGGTCCTACCAAGAATCCTGCATTCCGGTTACCCGTCATCTCTGACCTATCTTAAAGGAATTAGTCCATCCCAGTTAAACACACTGTATCTAAACAACAAACGGAAAGAGTAGGGAAAATCAAAAGGGGCCAGCTCTGTCCTTCTCTGTAGTGCTTTCACTGAGTTGGGCCTTTCTCCTTGCCCTGGTGTGCCTTAATGAGACACTTTGACAATATAGCGCCAGATTGCCTGCTTATTTCTTCCATGCAGATTTGCCACATCTTTTTATGTTGTTCAAACCTAGACTTCTTTTGAGTGTGCTTAATTATGAGGCGGCTGTTGATGATCCCGCTTGTATTAGCTTGCCCTAAGCGATAGCAGCATATTCCACTAATCCAGGGTGAATGAAGAGGCTGACTCCACCTCCCCCATACATCCCCCATTCTGTGCCGTCCATCACGCTGGTGCTTGATGCCATTTTACTATTAATTAGGACGTGTAATCTCTGGGATTGTTATTTATTAATAGATTGTTTCAAGCTCTGGATAGTTCATTTATTGAAACAGGAGGATGAGAGAGATCCAGGGGAACAGATGGACACATGGAAATACCAGAGGAAGGACTGTTTAAAATTCCAGGCACGCGCAGAGCCTTGACAAAGGAGAGAAAACAGAATCAATCATAATTATCTAGGAGAAAAGCCATCAGTCTGTGTTTAAAAATAAGCACTTTGTGCATTAAGCTCACAGTGCCAGACTTCCAAGAGTTTCGACTGGTGGATGCAGATCCTGAAATGCAGAAAGATTATTGGGAAAGACTCATTCTCCTATTGGTGTGGGAAGCTGCAGAGGTCGAACTAATAGGAGATTGAAAGGTGGGAATTTAAGCCTAAAGCACAGTAAAAGTAGCTTTGTTGGGGTGTTGTGCCCTGGTTCTGACTGGCCTCAGGCTATCACAGGCTTTTACATTGGATTCCCTAAAAGCCAGGACATTTTTTTTACCCTCAATGTGTTATGGGTGAAAGTCACCACTGTATAGCACATCTATATCGCTCGAGTCTCTCAAAGCACTTAAAATAAGACTCAAATGGTGTGTAGGATTGTGCTGGCTTCCTGTGCAGGAGGGAATTTTATCCACCATTTATAAAAAGAGACTAACCTGTGTTTCCATGTCAGGGACTTCTTTCCCAGTACAGAGGGCTCCCATTCTTAAAGTCCTGCGTTCCCATTGGAATTCTCCATAGGCTGGTCAGTATTTAAGTTGGCTAAGCAGGGCCTGAGGAGGTGGAAACCATGACGACAGATAGCAGAAAAGACTTTACACTAAAAGAAAAGCAGAAGTATGTAGGGTGGTAAACAGGATTATAACTAGGAGCTATGAGAAAGAGAGAAATCAGCTTGAATATCAGGAAAATGTTCCCAACAAGAAAACGTGCCAGTTTTAAGATCTATGGTCTCAAGACCAATACAGCATTGCTCCCTACAATACGTTTTCTAGTGCCTCAATCCGGACGGAACAAAGCGTTAGAATGTACTATAGGGAGCAATACAGCATGGACGCTGGGGACATGGAATGAGTTACCAGATTTCTTTTCCAGCTCTGGCTTTTGTAATTCGTTATCCAGTAGCAGGAACCATGGAAGAAGGCCCCAAAACAGAAAGTTCTGGAAGGAGCTGACTGCAAGAGGGGGAGGGTATGATTTTCCAAAACTAGCCTGTGTGTGTTTTCTGTTGTCGTAGGCCTTGTCTATGTTCACAGATGGAAAAGATTTACCCAAATGGGAGGCTGTGTTTTCTAATGGCTAGAGTACTGGACTGGGAATTAGGAGATGTCAGTTCAGTTCCAGTTTCTGCCACTAGACTGCTGGATGACCTTGGGTAAAGTCACTTCACCACTCTGTGCCTCAGTTCCCCTATCTGCAAAATAATGATGCCTCTGACCTCTGTAAATAGGTTTGAAAGCTACTGGAGAAAAGTGCTGGGGTAAGATAATTTAAGTATTATTAAATTGGTTCTAAATGGATTTGGTTAAACTGATTTAGTTAAATCTGTGCAATCCCCTTGTGTGGATGCTCTTAAATCGGTTTGAGTGTCTTGGATAGATTTAACTGAAATCAATTTCTGACTGACAAGCTAAATAGACATCACTGACTTGCGTATGACCACACAAGGGGTTTGTCCCTCCCCCCCACACATTGGTTTCTAAAACAATTTAGTTAAATCAATACAACTTCTGTATGCAGGCAAGGCCTTATTGTATGTGATTAATGGATTTAGCAGCTGGTGAAAGGTTCCATATAAACACATCTTGAAATTGGAGCCTTCCATTTATCCACCAATTCAGCAGTGCAACGGGGACTCTAAATGCAAGTTTCCTCTACAACGTTCCTTACCAACATGTGTGATGGGGAGCTCTTGGGGTAATTTAGTCCTCTCTGTCCTTGGTTGCGTTTACTACTAGGATAAAGTGGTTAGCTCCGTTCATTTTTTCAAGTGCTTTATAAACAAAATGCATACAAAGACTCTCAGCACCTGAGTGAGGCTGTTATTCCTGCTTTGCAGATGGGTAAACTGAGGCACCAAAAGATGAAATTACTCATCCATGTCTGTGTCTCACTGAGTTGGTGACAAAGGGTGGACCAGAATGCTGTACGCCTGGCTCCTAGAATCTACTCGGAGTTGGCTAGGTTGAAATTGGCTTTTAATTAGGTTGATTGTAGCTCTGATACTTTCGTGCACAGAAATCTCTTTTCACTACATGCCAAATCAAAGGTCAGTTACGTTCCATTGCTAAAAAAGACTTTAATTGCAACCATTTTCTAACTAACATACTTCTCCCCTGTTTTCGTCAAACTATATGTTCAGATGTCCCTGGCAAATCAGAGGGTGCTGCTATTCTGAGCTGTGTTTCAGTAATTGGTTAATGTTGGAGTTACTAGGTAGAAAGCAAAGGGCTTTTCAGAATCCTGACGCTCACGTCATGGCTCTTTCTTCAGATGAGGTTATTTCTGTCAGGCTTTTGGATATAGTTTCTCCCTGAAACCACCATATGTTTCTAGGGCAATAGAAGATGATGTGCATTTAGCATCTGCTTTCCTTTCTCCAACTTGCCTTAGCTCCAAGGTGTTTATTCAGGACTCTTGCCAAGAGATTGCTCTGTTGACAGTAGGGGCATCTACCTCTGGTTAATGAACTAACCTGCCCATAGAGCTGCTCCCCTGACCTTACCCTTGTAACTCTCTATAAATTAATCTACAGACGGTATTAAAGCATTGTTTCTTGAAACCTGGAAATGTCCTAAGGCATGACACAGATGGGCATTTGTAATTCTTTCTTATCCTGAAAATGAGCAGCATTTCCCTTTGTATCCTACAGTTATTTCTGGGCTCTTTAGCTCTCCTCCTAGCCTAATGCCACTTGTTCTTTCTCACACCCCCAGGGCAATTCTACAGCACTTAATTCAGTGCTTCTCCCTCCCCCTTCCCTTATTGTGCACAGACAGAGCAAGCTCTCACTAACCTATGTAACCACTTTATCCATTGCTTCCTCTCTCTAGTTGTAAACCTCAGAGAGGCAGGAAATGAATGATGTTTTGATTCTTGACATTTGCACCTTGACTACAACAGCTTTGTAAGAATAGTAAAGATCCTTATGTGGTTTCTGTAAGAATTAATGTGATGGATTTTGGATCACGCCTGCAAAGCTTCCTGGAGATATTTTTCTAAATGCAACAAATTGAGATTACAGTGTAACATCTGGGAGCTGAATCTTGAGGGGTCTTCACTCAAGTTTGTTTGGGTTTCTTTTAGTCCTTATATGGGTAAAACTGCTATTGTTCTCAATAGACGTTTTGCCTGAGTAATGACACCAGGATTTGAGATGAAGCAACAAAGGAATTGACATATTGGATCCAAAACAAACAAGGAGTCTGGTGGCACTCTTAAAGACTAACAAATGTATTTATCACATGAGCTTTCATGGGAGAAAATCCCACTTCGTCAGACACTTGAAGATTGGGAACTTACAGAATAGGTGCAAAATAAACGCTCCCATTCTGTGAGTTCCCCATCTTCAAGCATTTGACAAAGTGGGATTTTATCCCATGAAAGCTCATGCATTAAATAAATTTGTGAGTCTTTAAAAGTGCCACCAGACTCCTTGTTTGTTTTTCTGAACTAGACTGACATGGCTACCCCTTTGGAAATTGGATCCAAAGGAAATCTAGTGAAGTATCTTGGTAACAGGGGCCACTACCAGATGATCTAGAGCAGCGGTTCTCAACCACTGTGTCAGGACACAAAGGAGTGTCACGAAGAGCTGGGAGGTGTGTCATGGAAAACTGGCAGCTCAGCTGGAACCAGCTTGGTGTTCCTGCCACCCGCCACTCTCTGCTGCCCTCTACAGCCCGCTCCTGCTGCACAACACAGGCAGTAGCCAGGGCCAGCTGAGTAAAGGGACTTAGGGGCTGCAACACAGAAATCCTGGGCTGGGTGGGGGAGCACCGCCTGTCCCACAAAAATAAACCCAGCCCCATCAAGTCAGACCACCAGGACACCAGCCTGCGCTGGCTTGACTCTGCTTAACCCAAATCCTGGAGTGCTGCATCTTCCAGAGTGCCACAGCCTCCCAAGTGCTCCCAGCCCAAGCGCCACCACCAACAGCAGACTGTAGTGTGTCACGCAGGGGAGCATCTTCTGTCAGGTGTGTCACTACAGAAAAAAGGTTGAGAACCACTGCTCTAGAGGACCCCATGGGAAGCTGATCTGGGATAATCTGCACCCCATATCAGTTTCACCATGAGCTCTAATAGTCAAGAATTGCTTCAAGCCTTCATGCGTGAGGTTTAATGCCCCTTTGTCCATTTTATTCTAGTTATCAATTTATTCTAGCTCTTCAAAGAGTAGTAGATTTTGACTTATGTAGGATACAAATAGAACTGGTAGAAAAATTTCAAGTTCTGCAATTTTTCAATGGGTGAGGAAAAAACACAAAACTTCTCACCCCTGTCCCCCAAATGCCTGATTTTCAGCCAGATCTAGAGATCAGCCCCCTCCTCGGTTTCATTGCCAAAGGGCAGCATTACTAAACCCAAGTCTTCAAAAAGCAGACATCAAAGCTTTTTCAAGACTTGGGAACTGGTTTTGAGCAGGTCAGAAGACAGGTATTTGCTAGCAGTACCTTGAGGTCTCAGCTGCAATTGGGGCCTGGCCCTGAAGAGTCTACAGTAGAAATAGCCAAAGCAAACAGAAGTGCTCAGGCATGAAGCGACCAGCCAGGGCAGTGAAGGAGGTAGGAATAGAACCCAAGTATTCTGATTTTTAGTCCAGTGCCAATTCCATTTGCTTACACTGTTTCTCTTTATTCAGAGCTGGTTTGACCATCCCTTGTTAAATGGAGGCATTACCAGCCAGCGATGGATATGGTGCATTATCTGGAAATGAATTTTCCCTCTTGTATGACCAAACTCACTTTTTAGTCCAGGTTTTGCCCTTCAGAAGAGCACCTAGCAGGAGAAACTGTCTGCAAATGCTGCCAATCCATCATAAGAGGCAGTGGATCAACCTGAGCTCCCGTACATCCTTGGTTCTCATAAACCATTTGGTGCATGGCCCTGGGAGACAGGAAGACTTACTCCTCTTCAGCCTCATCTCCAGGGGAGCTTGAGGGGGCTGAGCGATGATGGATGGTAAGTTTCGAAAATTCAGTCTGAACGATCAATAGAAGAATATACACCTAATGCATCATGGAAGCTCCTCTTGTCTGTGCAGTAGTAAATCAAAAATAATGAATGGCAGGCTCTTCAGCATTGGAAGCCCACGGTCTTCCCCAGTGGAATGGCATTCAGTGACTGATATGGATTATGCCCCTTGCCAGCATATTTCCTTCACTCTCCTAATAGTTTTGGCATTGAGTCATGATGTTCTGATTTTAATATCCTCTCCCTCCCCCAGTGCTCCCCACCTCTTGACCATTTTGCAGACATGATTCCCCTCTATACACACATGTTCTTGGTGCACAGAGACAATCTACAGCAGGATACATTACTTTGCTGGCTGATTTATTTATTTATTTTTGAACCAGCCGCATCTCCCTGGGGCTGTGTTCCAGTGATATTAACAAACTAGGATCCGTCAGTAGCTTGAACAACTCACTGACTCAGAGATGATTAGCTACAGTGCACGTCAAACCCAAAGGCCGTGTGTGGAGTCGGAATGCCTGGAAAATGAGCTGTACCTTGGCTATGAGAAAGCTGGTGGAAATGGAGGTGATCCTGAAGAGCAGTTAGTGTGTATACCATGCACTAAAGAATAGCCATACTGGGAAGTGTCCTGAGATGAGCGAACTGTTTTGTGATTTTTTTTTAAAGTTGATACTTTACTTTATTTTTCTCCAAAAGACCAATACAGGAATTCACATAAGTTACAGAGCCTTATTCCTCTACAAACTTTGCAGCTGTAGGGTCACATAGCCATTGGAAAAGTGAATACAGTGGCATGCCATCTGTGTACGCAAGGCATGCATCGCATACTATACATGCAAGACCTTGCCATGTTGAGGGTGTGTAGTGAGGGAGTATGGCCCCCCTCGGAGATGGACAGCCGG
>ML685846.1:597032-618029 GCA_007922175.1 Pelusios castaneus | reverse complement strand
CCCCCTGCCTCCCCCCTTCTGGTACCGCCCCAGAAGCCTTGACAGGCGTGGAGTCGCCACGGCCTGAACTAGGCACTTGACTGCCAGAGACAGTTTATTGACCTGCCTGCCCCGCCCAAGGGGCCAGAGACAGTTTGTTTCCCTGCCTGCCCCGCCCGAGGGGCCAGAGACAGTTTGTTTCCCTTCCAGGGACGAAGAGACGGGTCAGGCCCCAGCCGGAGAGGGCTGGCTGCCTGACCTACAGGGTGCCATTTTGGACCACCTAATACATACAAGTGAGTTGTTCCATACCTTACTAAAATGGTCATGGCACTCAACTAAGTGGGTATCTCTTCATGTATTTATATTGAGGTACCATTTACGGGACAGCAACCCATTGTACAAGGTGCTGTGTGATCCAACCACATCAGAGTTCTCTGCTCAACCTGATGGGGATGCACTGTATGCGCTGTAACCCCATTTTGCAGAGGTTGGAGAGGATGACAACATGTCTAATTCTTGCACTTGTGCTGCTGTGATTGGAGTCAATGGGGTTACACCAGCATCAGCTTCTGAGTGAGACGAGAATGGGACCAGTGAGGTGCAATGTGGTGGCAAATCAGGTCCGCCTTATGTAAAACAAAGCTCTGCGAAGCATGTGAACAGTTCCAGGCAGTTATATAGACAGAGTGAAGCCCTGGCTCCTTTGAAGTTAGTGGAAAAGCTCCTAATGCTTTCAATGGGGCCAAGATTTCATCTTCTGTCTTCAAATCTTTGAATGGCAAAAGGATTTATTACACAGTAGAGGCAATAACACCTCCAAGATCCTGTGGAAAACCCTGCTACAAAGCCATGACTAAGCCAATCTCCTCAAGGATGAGATGAAGTAAACATAGACCAAAGAAAAATAACAGCAAATATTGATGATGATAAAGAGAGAATTTAGACCTTGATCCGGACATAGCTGCTACAAAGGAATATCAGGGAGAAAGGTCTATATTGTTTATATTATTGAGTACATCAATCAATTGCTGTGTCCCAAACTTTAGTGCCACAGATTGGCTCACTTAATCGAATTCCCTATTAAGTGAGGATCTCACTCCTCTGGAATTTTAAAACTGAGGTATTGAAACATTCAAATAAACTTTTAATTTTCATTGCCCCAAAAGCTTAAAATATCACCTGGGAGAATTACAGCAAGGGTGGTAGAACTGTAAAACATTTGTACAAATCTTTGAAGTGGAGCAATTCTGAGAGCATATATCTATCTAGGGACCTAAATGGCTATCGGTGATTAGGATCTGAGTGATTTATAAGCACTTCATAATCCCATTTAGGACAGTGCATTATCCCCAATGTACAGATGAAGAATTGAGGCACAGAAAGATTGAAGACCTGAACCAAAATCAATCCAGAGGGCTTCGGATCAGACCCAGATCCTCAAAGGTACTTAAGTGCCTAACTTCTATTTGATTGAAATGAGAATTAGGAGCCAAAATGACTTGTCCAAAGTCGCACAAGGCCTCTTTGCACAGACTGGAACCTAACCCAGTTTTCCCAAGTCTCAGCTATGTGCTTTAGCCACCAACCTTCCCTTCTTCTGAGCTTTGTAGTCCTTCAAATGACTTCACTGAAAATTAGGGCTGTGAATCTCAAGCCATTTAAAGAGACCCTACCTACTGTAGTTGGAACCTGGTCCTACAGCCACTTCCCCGCTTTAGTGAGATGGTTACAGTGGCTCCCCAGTCCCTGATTATGGACCTATCCATCTTTCTGTCTCTTTTCTGTGGCAATTGCACCTTAGCTTCCTCTTTCCCCGGCTCCTCGGGAGCATTGTAACCTGAAGAAAATGAATGTTTGTTAGGCCTCACCTGCTCACTTGAATAATTTCCCTTTAAAGAGACCACTTAACAGTAATTCATTACCAGTCTTTGTTAGCATAAACAAGTCTGTGGGATGTGGGCTCACATGCTCCCATCTCTTACTGTTTATGGTTCATGGTTGCTCTTAACTGCTACCAGTGTTTTTTCCCTGGGCCTCTACAACATAATCTAGTCACGTTCCAGGCATCTGTGTCTGTTTTCATTGTCTGCTTTTGTGCCATAGGTGGGGGGAAAAAATCAGATTCTCTTTTGGAGAAAAGAACATGCCAAGACTGCTCTGATCTGTTGTACCTGACGTGGCAGATGGTACAGAACTGTAATTCACACTTCTTACTGAGCATCAACCTCTGTTTTGCCAGTCTGTACTGACAGTATGCTGAAATGGATAGGGAAGTCAATGTTGTAGTTCCTGTGAAGTCTGCCATCCTCTTGGCTAGAATGCTGGGACCAGATGGTGTAAATGGGTGTAGCCATACTGACTTCAATGGAATCATGATGGTTTACACCAGATGAGGATCTGGCAGTTGAACATCAGCTTAGCCATTAGCTAAATTCTTCTTTTTCCAAGCGATGTTAAGGTCTTTGCTCCTGCGCTAAGAAACTATTTCACGTTCCCTACAAAGTATTTTGAACATGTGAGATTTCTCCTGTGCCTTTTTGAAGCTGCAAGTGACTTTGGACAAACAAACCTGGTTTGAGCATTAACTTTAAGTACGATCTACAAAACAAGTCAAGTTTGATATTCCAAGCCTTATTTGTTCTGTAGTTTTCTGAGCATTGTGTCCAAATAAAACCTGGGGAGAAAATCATTCTGCTTCATGATTCAATATCTCAACAACCCAACTGATTTCATTCAAACTTTCCAAGGGATGAAACTGAACATAGAACCTAAACTGAATACGAGTAATTTCTGAACAACTAAAAAAAGGAAATGAGAATATAAACTGCATTTCAGCCTTATCCCGTGAGTGCTACACAACATGTGCTCATATGTAAATTCATGTTTTATTAGGATTCTATAATATAGTGATGAGTTGCTGTAATCTACAAGATCTGGGTACAGTATCACAGAAGGAAGCAAAGCCATTGTTATTGTTGGGGTGTTGTTATTTTTGCCATCTTGTCCAAGACACCATGAATTGGCCAAAATGGTAAGTCTCGACAAGTGGATTGAAAGAGCCAGCTTCTCTGACAGATTGAACAAATTCATGTCCTGGGTGTATCAGGCACAGAGTAGGACACACATCACGCTGTCCAGTGAGTTACGTGATCAACGTTAGTCATAGTCTGTCTCCTAATGCTGCTTTCGGCACCTACTTCACATGCTCTCCGGGTGCACTTTGTTCCTTTTCAGAGGGATCAGCATGAGTCCAGTGCACTACTTACACCTTGTTCTGGGCCTTTAAGGGGTGACTTAAGTAATGCCTAGGCTTTTTTCTGCTCTTCTGCACAGGTGGGAATTTCACCCTATTTTAGTTTGCTGGGTGTCATTCAGACCTTCAGAGATACTAATTTCCTGCTGTGTGCACTGGAATCCCAGGAATAAATGGCCTCTGAAAGGCAGCAATAAGCCATCTTGTGACAATGTTTGTGTCTAAAAATACAGCTATTGAACACAATAATTATCACCTTTGTCATCATTAGTAACTTGGCACTTTCCCCTTATACCTTCCTATTTCCCTATAGTGCTTGGGAAGAGTCTATAGACTCCTCCACGGATGAGGCATTCCAGTATCTGCTGTAAATCATCCTGATTCAGGGCTTCAGTTTTAGCAGGGAGATGACCATGATGATGAGAAACTGTGGGCCTCCTTCACTACCCATTTTTAATGGAGCCACACCAGTATGAACTTGAGTGGGCAATGAAGGCTCTGCGTCTCTATGTTGCTTTTATGGATCATGCCAAGTTCTGGGTGCTGAAGCTTTACATTTCGAGGAGGTTGCAGGTGTATAAGGCTGAGATTTGAGAGTTGAATTTCCATGCAGATTATGATAGTCTGTGGTAATATGTGGGTCCTATTATCATAGTATCTGAGCACATCACAACAGTGTTGTGAATAGGAAAATGCCATCACCGACACCCTTAGACTGTGTGTGCATGTCTGTACGGCAGTGATAAACCTGTGTCAGGCCCCTGACAGCTGACTTGGCTCACGGAGTTGTGTAACTGTGGTGTAGATGCTTGGATTTTAGCTGCAGCCTGAGACTTCCATCTCGTAGGGTCCTAGAACCAGGGCTCCAGTCAGAACCCAGATTGTCTACACGGCAGTTAGACACCAATGGCTGGCCCATGCCCGCTCACTCAGGGTCACAGGGCTCAGGATAAGGGGAAATTTAATTGCCATATAGCTATACCTTAAATGACTCTCTCTAAGCCATACAGGAAATATGTAATACAGGGTCTTGGACCCAAGTCACAGGCAATTGCTTAACTATTAGCCCATCCTTCCTCTTATCCTTGTATACACTGTGTGCTCTCCTTCACAAAGGAATAATTTGGTTTTTTACTTGTTTTGGTGTTTTCTGACTCAAAAATAAAATAAATCAAGGCTGAAAATTGCTGTTTGTCCCTTAAGGTCTATGGAGAAGCATAAGAGGAAAGGATGTAGAAAACACTGCTGATTTGGAAACTCTTTTGTCCTTAAGAGAGCAAAGTGGTTTCTACTATAGGGTTTTTTCTGTACAGATTGTACTTTCTTCTTTGCAGCATATTATATAATATCTCTTCGGTCTCCTCCATTGTCACTGTGGTGTGTGATCTTAACTGTGAGATCTCTGAAATGAATGTTCCCCTGAATTTATTATATGGAAGACTCTGGGGTTTGGGGGGGGGGGGGATGAAATCTAAATAGTTGACACTATGTTTATATAATGCAGTGATTCACTCTTATTTACCCATGAGCTGTATCTAAAAGCTTGGCAAACAAGTGAGAGCCAGCTTTTTACAATAAATATACATAATAAGGGGCCAGATTCTCACATGGTGTAAAACAGCATAGCACTGCTAGCGTCTGTAGAATGATGCTCATTTACCCCAGGTGAAGATCTGGCCCAATGTCCATTGTATATCTGCCTCTATACCTCACATAGGATGTGAGTCTTCTATCTACAGCAGTCAGCTATGGCTATTTAATGCTCTAGCTCAATGTGTAGAGAGATGTGCTCTTGGCTCAGTAGATCCCACATACAGTCCTTGCTGTTGACAAAAGAGGAGGGTTGTTACATGTACAATAGAGGAGCTTATGTTGGCTGGGTTTTTAAATGTGTTTTGTGATTAGTGAATTTTACTGCTGGGGAAAGGTGCTAGTTTGACTACCTTGGGAACTGAAGACCTCTATGCACAGAAAGGGTGTAGCATGGGCTGGAAAGCCCCATGCTGCCTTGCTAATGTGTTTTCTTGTAGTGTCACACGAGAGTTTCAAAAGGAATGGGAAATGCGTAAAGATTAGCATGTGTCTGGGTGGGGTCCCTGGTAGACTCTTCACTGAGGACGGATGTTTACTATACAGAATATTGATCCAGAGAATCTGGATTTTAGTTTAATTAATTTCTTGGTCACTACTGGCTCAATTTTTATGCAAGCGCTTCCATAGCTACATAAGGAATGGGATTCCCCCCCGCCTCCTCAACCATTTTCTGGCAAAGTTCTGATAGCTGAGATAATTTTCTGCACCAGTCACTTGCCTGCAGATCCTGGTAAGGGCTGTTATATGGACACACCTATCAAATTATGGAGCCATGAGTTCACAGGAGAGAAAGAGAGGTTCAGGGGAAAAAATCAGATCAATCCTCCGTCTTTGCACTAGGTATGTGTGCACTGGGCATTTCCTATTGTCTGCCTGTGGCACACAATAATCTAATCTCCTGAGGTCTCTAACTGTAGTCTAATCTAGATTATTGAAAATCTGTGTGGGGGTAACCGGGTGGCCTTTAGTGGGCTGTGAAGTGCAGGGGGTCAGATTATTGTTAGGTGTCCCCTTCTAGTCTTGCATTCTGACTCTGAGTGCAAAGATCCTGGTGCATTGGATTCCCAAAGAAGCTGAGTACAGTTTTGTGAAAAAGTGCATCCTTGGAAGCCCTGATCTACCTATTGGCCTCCTCCTCTCTGTCCGGCACGAGTGCCATAAAGGACAAGACTTGAGAGGACCCATGGGGGAGCTGAACATTCACATGCTACCTTTTAATCAGAGACCTGGGGCTATTCATGGCTCTTCACTGTCTTTCTGTGTAACCTTGCACAAGTCCCTCCCTCTCATTCTTTGTCCATGTCTCTAGCTGTAAAAATGGCAATGACCTTCCTTGTAAAGCACCTCGAGGTCTATGGATGAAAACTGCAATGAGAGAAGAATTATTATTACTCTTAAATCAAACGTGCCCACAGTTCTCTAGCCTTTCCCCCTCCTTCATTTCCCTTGCTTCAGACTTTATGGACCAGACCTGATCCTTCAGTCCTATTACTGGAATGTCCTTTAGGAAAGAAATCTTTCTCCTTCTCCTTGAGTTGCCCTGCATTGCACAGGAGCACACAGCAACTGTCTAGAGCGCACAGCTGAAAGCCAGTTGGGATGCTGGAATACATCACTCTCATAGTGCCATGGTTGGTGTCAGCGGATTTAAGGAGCCGGGGTGTGAAATGTTCATGTATTAATCATAGTGAAGCAAACATATGTCTGCACCAGAATGAGGACTCTTCAGTGATCTCTGGAGATACTCTAGAAATGTTGGGTGTTCTAATGTTCACCAGGAGGAGGAAAAGCCCTTAAAGGAACACAAAGGTATTGGCTTCTTTCGTCCCATTCACTCTTTGCATTAGTCAACACCACCATCGTTCATTATAAAGCTCAAGGTTAATAATGCAGTAAATGCTCCCTCCATCAAACAGTTCAGTCAGCTGTGGTTCTCAAGGGATTACGCTGTAGTTCAGTGGCTATTCCACCCCACTTAAGACCCACTCATCTATGCATGATACGGGAATACAGAGGACAAATCCCTACAGTGGGAAGTGTTAAAAATGACTATGAAATGGAAGTACCCTCTATAGCCTCTTCAAAATATTGCCAGTTAGTTTTCCTAGAACCCTGGATGCTGGATTAAGTAAGGCTCTCTCAACACAGTAGGTGAGATTGGGTATAGATTTTGTGACCTAAGAAGTATTTTATCTTAATGGCAGAGCACAGGTGCAGGAATTAGGAGACCTAGATTCTATTCCATCCTAGTTCTGCCACTGACTTGCAGTGTGAATTTAGGCAAGTCATAAACTCACTGTGCCTTAGTTTCCTCATCTATAAATGAGGAACAAAAGGTAGGTGACACTACTGTCCTCCTTCCTTAATTTTCTGAAACCGTAAACCAAAATACGCACACACAAAGCATTTAACTGTAGAAAAAGTGGGAGGGTCCAGAGCAAATGATCAGTGCTTTTAAAAGAAAACAGAGGTTTTGAAACACACTGAGTTAATCTTCAACTGTTGTAAATTGGCATAGGTGTGCTGAAGTCCAAGGAGCTATGGAAATTTATGCCATTTGAGGATCTAAGCCACAGACAGAGTTTTCTAGCGTCTTAATGGAACTCTGAGTGTTCTCTTTTTGATTAAGGGAGAACCTCAGTATGACATTTCACGCTTCTTTCAGGCAGTGCTTTATCTGAAGCTGTGTTGATAAAACTGATCCGAGGGTGGGGGGTGGCAGGAAAGAGAAGCTAGAGAGATAAAAATGTGTTTGTGGTGAGAAAGACAGCATGCTGAACTGAGATCAGGGAGAAATGCTGAGTTTGCCGAACATTTCAGGAGCTATTAGCCTTAGTATGAAAACTGCCCAGCAGCATGAAAGGGAATTTACCTAGTTGAGTTTCAGCATCCCTCGGGCACTGTGAAAGCTCTTGTATGCTGCAGGAAGAGTAGCAGAGGGGAGGGAAAGGCCACTGTAGGTTTTGACAAGACATTCTCATAGATTCTAAGACCATAAGCAACCACTATGATTGTCTAATCTGACCTCTTGTATAACACAGGCTACACAACTTCTCCAAAATTGTTCCTAGAGCGGGTCTCTTAGGGAAAAAAAAATCCAATCTGGATTAAAAAATTGTCAATGACAAAGAATCCACCATGACCCTTGGTAAATTGTCCCAATGGTTAATTTTTTGACAATGAGAGTAACTTAGTCCTTTTTTCCGGTTTCAATTTGTTTAGCATCAACTTCCAGTCATTGGATCACATTAGACCTTTCTCTGATGTATTGAAAAGTCTATTATGAAATGTTTGTTCCACACATAGGCTATGTTTACACTTGTACATTTAAGTTGACTTTAGCTAAGTCGACTTAAAGTCGACTTAGTTAAGTCGACTTAGCATGTCCACACTTAAATTTAAAGTTGACTTAGGGGGGGAACTTACAAAGTCGACCTAGAGCATCCACATTGGATGCCTAGGTCGACTTGTAGGGGCTAGGGGGACCTTGGGCAGGTCCACGATGGCATGGGGGGCACCCCTTGCCCAGTGCCAGGAGGCTCAGCCTTTGCCCCATTGTACCTGGGTACAATGGGGCAAAGGGGTACAGGGACCCTGGCAGGGCATAGGGGCAGGGTGGGCAGGGCTCTCCCCTGTCCTTTGGGGGGGCATGCTAGACTCCCCTTGTGCCCCCCCCAGCAAGGAGGGCAGTGGGGGAGTCCTGGAGAGCCCTAAGTCGACTTTAAGTTGATTTAGGGCTACTCCAGGCCTACACTGGCTTAAGTCAACTTTAGGAAGTCGACTTAAGCCTAAAGTCGAATTAAAAGGAGGTTTAATAAAGTCAACTTAATTTTCATTAAGTCGACTTAAGAAAAGTGTAGTGTAGACGCGGATTAAATTAAGTTGATTTAAGCAAGCTTAAGTCGACTTAATTTCTAAGTGTAGACGCACCCATAGATATTTAAAGACTGTCATCCCTTAACTTCTCTTTGGTAAGCTTAATAGCTTCAAAGACCTCAGTCTATCACTATAAGGCAGGTTTTCTAATTCTTTAATCATTCCTGCAACTCTTCTCTGAACCCTCTCCCATTTATCAACACTCTTCTTGAACTGGGGGCTTCAAAACTGGGCACAGGATTCCAGCAGTGGTTTTACTGGTGCCAAATACAGAGGTAAAATAACCTCTCTTCTCCTACACAAAATTCCCTTGTTTATGCATCCTGGGATTGCATAAGCTCTTTTGGACACAGCCTCACACTGGGAGCTTATATTCAGCTGATTATCCCTCATGACCCTCATATCTTGTTCAGAGACACTGCTTCCCAGTCCTGCCACCACAGACTGAGTTCTTTGTTCCTAGATGTATGTGCTTACACTTAGCTGTGTTAAAATACAGTGTTTGTGTCCAGTTTGCCAAACAATTTAGATCGCTTTGAATCAGTGATCTGTCCTTGTTGCTGTTTTTCACTCCCCCAATTTTTGTCATCCTTAAACTTTATTCGTAATGATTTTGTTTTCTCCCTGTTCATTAATATGAATGTTAAATAGCTGAGAGCTATGAAGTGATCCAGCAGAACCCCACTGGAAACACCTGCTCAATGTAAATGGGTAATCATCAAATGTATGACCTGTTAATTTTATATCATTCTCGCTTTTCAATCAAAATGTCATGTGATGCCATGTCAAATGCCTTACAGAAATCTAAATATATAACCTCAGCACTATTATCTTTATCAACCAAACTTGCAATCTCATCAGAAAAAGATATCATGTTTGACAGGATCGATTTCCCTGCCCTCCCCCCCTCAATAATGCATGCTGATTTGCATTAAGTGCATCACCCTCCTTTTATTTCTTTATTAACCAAGTCCCATATCAGCTGCTTCATTATCTTGCCTGAGATCAGTGCCAGGCTGAGAGGCCTCTAATTATCCAGGCCAGTCTATTTACCCTTTTAAAAAATTGGCACTCCAAGACTTGCAGAAAATGAACATCAGTGGTCCAGCAAGGTACTTAGCCAGCTCTTTTTAAAAGTCTTGGTTGAAAGTTGTTCAAAGACTTGCTGATAGAAACTGATTATGTGAGACATTTTTCACTTTAACATCTTCTGGAAATACCAGTGGAATGGGAAGTGTGTTTTCAACATACTATGAGACTATATCATCCATTTTCCCCCAAATACAGAAGAGATATTAAACATATATTAAAATCTTCTGCCTTTCCTGCATTCTTATCAAGAGTTTTAACATTTCCAGCTAGTATCGGACTAATACCATTGTCAGGATTCCTCTTGTTCCTAATCTATTTTAAAAACTCTTTCGTATTGTCCTTAACTCTGCTGGTCATAGACTTCTCCGTGTGTCCCTTTGCGTCCCTTATCAATTTTCTCCAATGTCTAACTTTGTATTAATTACTATCAACCTCTCCTTTATTCCATTTATTATATTATGTATCACTATTATTACTTGACCTTTAGTTCATTTAATCTAAATAGCTCAAAGTACTTTTTCCTTAATTTGGCCTAGTAACAACCCCTATCCCTGACCATCTGAGTCAATACCCATGTAAACATTTATGATTCACGAAGGAAGTACCCAGTAGAGTGGATCCAGGATGTTCAAAAAATGAAATGACCAAATGTCCCACACACCTTGTTCTAGGGAGCTGTTTAGGAAAGGGTTCCTCACATTGAGATTGTACCAAAGACATCCACAGGACTTTTACATAAGTGAAATAAAAATTCTCACTGCCTTAAACACAGGGCTTAATATACATTTTGATCCACTGATAGCTGAAATGAGATGATTTATTATAGATATGTCTAGAAGAGCCCTGACGAGGATGGAGGATCTATTACACTAAACTTTCTACAAACCCGCAGTAAGAGAGAGTCTAGGCAGGTCTTCACTAATGGCGGCAAAGTCATCACCATCAGTTCGAACCTCATCATTGACTGATCAGGTCTGTGAAGACCTGATCAAGAAGTTGATCTTGAAACATCACCCTGGAAACTGGGTAATGCTGGTTCAAAGGGAGGCCTCTCCCTTCAAACCAGCACAGTGTGTGCCCAGGAGGTAGAGAAGCCGAACATAGATATGCAAGTTATTTTAGGTAACTTGTGTATCTACGTTCAACTGCCACCAAAGAAGGCAGGCAGTATAGACATGCCCTTTGTAAGTTCTTTGGAGCAGGGGCTGAATAGACAAGACAGACAGTGTACAGGAAAGAAGAGATGATTATCCCCATTTTACAGATGAGAAACCAAGGCCTAAAGATGACTGACTTGCCGAAAGTTGCTCAGGGGAACTGTGGAAGAGTTGGAAACTTAACCCAGAAACTTAAACCTGTGTTAAGGATGTGCTGCAGTATCAGGAATCAACGGACTTAGATTTTTCTTTTAGCTGCTGCACATCCAGCTGTGTACATTTCTGGCTCTTGGCAGAATGTGCTACTACCCAAAGCTACATTTTTCAATTAATAAAACCATAATCTGCCTCCTCACCTAGGGAGTACAGGTAGAACTAAGCTTACAAAACCTTCTCCACAAATGGTAGAATGTGGTCATTTGAGGGGTAGCCTTTTTGTATTAGTCCCAGTACACTCTGACATTTCCTTATAATACATATATTATACAATTGCCCAATCTATCTTGTGCACATGGAAAAGAATTGCCCCTCCCCCATTTTTTATCTCACCATTCTGCATTCCAGATGGAGTAGCAGATTAGTTTAGCTAGCATGTATGCAGGTTCAAACTGGATAAAGGACAGAATACTTGCTCCTCATTAGCAACAGCCTCTTTGTTTCCAAAGTGTTCAGGCTTTTTTCATAGCTGGCCCTCCCCCAGACAGATCCATGTCTCTGAGGTATTTTAATGTTGTCAATGACATCGTATGCTGCCTTGATATATATATATATATATATATTGTAATGCATATTGTGTCACATATTGTTATGTGCTGCTCTGTGAATAATGATGAAATGACTAATAACAAACTTTCTTCTGTCTCTTGGGGAAAGTGCATTTGTGAGCATGTGTGGCTAGGATATGTTATGTTACTACTTTGTTATGGAGGTAAAATCCTTTAAGCCAAGATTTCCGTTCATACAGACACCCCTGCCACTGTTGTGAGCCGCCTGAAATATTTGCGTGAATAATGGAACGCTTTCATGTTTTAATCAGATGCAATTTTGCAAGCGGTTTTTATGATTTAGCAAGTCCATTAAAACTGACATTTGTTCTGCTCTGACACTCGTAAGGAGCTCCACAGAGCATAAACACTAGAAATTACTTGTAGGGGAAGACAATATTAAAATTCCCCAGTCCTTGTGCGCTTGTCAGAGAAATTCTGTTACTGTGCGCCGTGCCAGCTATAATCACAGCCACTTGATATGTGTATTAGTTCTTATTTATGCAGTAACTTTGGGCAGGGAGCTTTAGGGCTGCAGTGCAGACAGTGCAGGTCTATTTATTCCTATTTGCCTCCCACACTTAGAACAGAATTAGGTCTCAAAATAAAAAAGGAGGCTTAATTTAGCACAGGGGACACTAGACCAATCAGAGCAAAGGGATAAGGAATATCTTTTACAATATCTTTTATTGGATGGGTGTACTTGCTAGAGCTGCAAAAATATCAACTCCTTCGCATCATCCCCCACTTGTATCTTGAGTCCAGTCCAGTAGCCTTAAGTCGACTTAATTTAATCTGTGTCTACACTACAGTTTCCTTAAATCGACTTAAGCTCCTGCTTAAATTGACTTAAGGAAATTTTAAGTCAACTTAGTAAGGCCTAGTTTTACTTCGACTTACTGGTTAAGTCAACTTTATTAAGTTGACTTAAGCCACTGTAGATGTGGCTTAGCCCTAAGTCGACTTAAAGGGTCCCCAGGGCTCCCCCACTGACCTCCCTCCCAGGGTGCTTGACACAGCCAGAGCCTGGTGTGCCCACCCACAGGGCAGGACATAGCCCTGCCCACCCTGCTCCTGTACCCTGCCCCTGTCCTGCTCATCCCCCATGTACCCTGGTACAATGGGGAAGCTGCTGCACTCTCTGGCACTTTTGGAGGGGTGCCTGGGGAAGAGGAGCACCTCTTGCACCATTCCCAGGTCCACCTAGCCCCTACAAGTTGACTTAGGCATCCAGTGTGGACACTCTAAGTTGATTTTGGCTAGGTCAACTTAAGTCAACTAAATTTACAGTGTAGACATGCTAAGTCAACTTTGTTAAGTCAACTTAGCAAAGTCGACTTATTTGAACAAGTGTAGACATAGACTTGGAGTGAGTGGCTGTCTCAAATTAATGTCTTACCTGTCTTTACATGGATCAGACCCTGGCGAAAGACCAGCTTTACTCATGTATAAATATCAGATTTGTATTAGCATTCTTCCAGAAACCCACATCAATATTACAGCTGTAACACACAGTCCACACTGACAGCAGTTAGTAATTAGGTCTTTTCCCCATTCCCAGCCCTACTGCATTTTTTTTCAATTCACCCTGTTCAAACACAAGACTGATGAGTAGGGAAGATTCTTCCAGCTGTGCCTGGAAATTCACTGAATTCTCTTTGATTTTTTTTTTCCTCTCAGCCTGTTATTTTTTGTATTGATATTGCATTTAAATTATGAATGATTTCAAGCAGTGTCTTTTCAGGGCATGGAGATATTTGCAGCAGTTACATTGGTTACTCCTGGCACTCTGCAGGAAGTAGGCCTGGCTGTTCTTAGACAGTTAAGCTTTGAATTCTGCCTCTGAAAGTTACCCCAAGTTCATGTTCATGAGAGCAAGCAGGCCTGGCTGGACTCTGTGGGTTTTCTCCTGTCCATTATCTAGTTCCTGCTGGATGCTTAATATTACTTGGAAAAGTGAGACTGAATGAAGAACTGGCCTTAAATGCCTGGTCAAAAAATAAGTAGGTCTAGGAATCTCCAGCATAGACTGAGTGGACCAGACTATTAAGAAGCAACTTTCTATGTAGGGTGTACTGGTGCCCAGCTTGAACAAGTGAAAAATCACTAGTGCTGCTAAGATAACTGAGCAATTGGCAGTGCAACCTGTTCTTCTGTGTCTGCAGAACCTCTTCCCAGCTAATTCCCATCCTCGAATGGAGACTCTTTCTGTTCAGTCTTGAATGGGGGCCTCCTTTGAGTCTCTGATGCCCTGCAAAAGAATCCTCAGTATTGACTGCAGCAGCAGCTTCCTTTAAGCACTGTTACAGCAGGTACAAAGAGTTCTGCGTCAGGTCAGGGGACTAAAACACCCCAGAGGGTGGCAAAAAGGTCCAGGTCTCTTGTGGAGGAAGAAATGACACAAATCTGAATGGACTGTTGTATTGGCCAGGCTGGTGAAAGGAAGGGAGCTGTGAATGATATAGGAGGTGGTGCTATCGTCTGTCTGTGCCAGTTGTCACTGGTCCAGATTAGAAGTTCATCTCTTGAGGGCATTGGAAGATCTTTGTGATTGCATGGGTTGCATGCGATGAGGAAATAGATGTCTGTGTCTAATGAGGCTCTTTGCCATTGAGCCTAAGGCAGCCTCTTAGATTACAAAGATAGCAGGAAATACTCTGCCGAGGTAAAACTGAACCATCTGGAAACAGACAGCTCGTGCAGCTCACTCTGGGATGAGGAGTTGCAGGGGAAGGGGAGAGAAATAACACAACTCAGAGTGAGAAACCAAAAATGAGCATTTTCTGTTCAGCTTGATGAGAGATTGTGGAGGCCTTGGGCTGTGATTGTGCAAAGCAGGATTCTGAGTACATCTGGGCTGCATGGTGAGGCTTGAGGTTTCATACTGTGGTTTCTCCGTGGAATAAAGTGCCAGCAGAGAGCACGGCAGAGACAGAACCGGTGCAAAAGAGCTGATGAAGAAAACAAGAACTGACTTGAATCTGCACATAAGAGCTGGACCCAGCCTTTTCTGAAATTCCAGGAGGTTGAGATGATATTCTCTCCCCTGTGCCCTTTTTTCCAGAAGCCAGAGGATTCGGTGCGCCAGGATTCTATCTAGGACTGGGATCCTAAGTGTTAAAATGCGGCCAGAAGGGCTGGTCTGAGTTTTTGCTTCCCCGTTGAGCCAAGCAGGAACGGAATCCTCCTCATTACTACTTATTTGCAGTATTTTCAAGCATTGTAAGAGAGCTTGTGATATTTGCAGCCCTTTTTTTGCCAACCTAGAAGCTTTGGCTCAGCATCCAGAGCTAGATCGCAGTCTGTATCAATTGGCATAACTCCACAGAAGTCACATTGGTCCACTGAAGGCCAAGGAGCCATTCCCAGTGCAATTTTCTCTTAGATACTCATCTGGCACCGTTATTGTAGTGTCTGAACCCTTACTATCTTTAGTGCCACTATCCTCACAAAGCAGCTGGGGGGCGGGGAGTATTTTTATCCCCACTTTACAGATGGAGAACTGAGGCTGAGAGCCAGATTTTCAAAGGTATTTAGATTAGGCAGAAGCCAAGTGAAACTTCCGAAAGCACCTAAGCTGTTTCACCAGCTAACTCTGTCACCTAATCCAAGTGGGTCTGTTACTGGAGAATTACATCTTCCCCCTGCAGCATAGACATTAGCCAAAGTGATTTGTCCAAAGTTGTCACAGGAAGCTAATGGGAGAGAAGAGAAGTAAACCAACGTCATTGGCTAATACCCTTGTCTCTGGCCCATCCTTCCAGCTGAGAGAATGTGCTCCCCCAAATTCTTCTGACTCAAACTACTGCCCATTCTACAGTTCTCCATCACTCAATCTTTCTGGCCTCAGACCCTCCTGACAATGACACTTTGCTTCTCCTCTGGGGTGCTGAAAGCACATTCTGCATAGACTTGCAGCTAGTGCTCCTGCCACACAATCTTTTTCCTCCTGCTCCAGTCGTTGCCACAACAAAGTGACAGAAACCAGGAGCTGAAAAACAAAAACCTCAGGCCGTTTGATGTGCTGGGTGTAATACATTAAAGAGAACCAAATTGCTTTGGCGGGAGAGGAAACCCGGAGGAAAGGGAAGCAATTCCAACCAGAGAAGCGTTCCCTGTTCTTCTGCTCTGCTTTCACTTCTAATTTCAGGGAACAAAGTAAACATGGTGTTGGTGCAAGTTGCTGTGACAGAAATATGAGCTAGTTCTGAGCCTAGGCTGTGCCAGTACAACAAAGGGAAATTTATTAAGATCCCAAGGCCAAAAAGGTATTGGTGTGTGCCTGCAGAATAGATGACACCAGTAGGTTCTTATCTCTGATCAGCTGTGATTTAAATTAATCTGTGAGTCCAGTTCTCAGGGGTGTGGTAAGGATACTATGCAACGCTCGGTGTCTGAGCAATTTGTGCACTGGGTTGTATCTCTCTGGCACTACCATAATTGCACTGCTGTCGATACCATCATGGAGTATGAGAAGGTTGGCCGTGCCCAGGCTATGAAGCAGGGTGCCTCCAGCAATATACTGTTGTCTAACACTGTGGTGAGAGCGGCTGAGTCCAGGTTGTGAAACACAGAGAGCACCTTCAGCTGTGCAGCACCCCCTAATATCAACCTGGTATGATGGGATATTGCACAGACCCCGGTGATGAGTAACTCTAACATCACTGTCCTCTCATGCAACCCTGGGACAATGGACTTGTCACATGTCTGCATTCCCCATGCGCTTTCCTTTGCAAGCACCAGTGTGGCGGGATAGGGACAGGGAAGGCAAGGCAGAAGATGCGTAAAGAGCCCGTCTCCTCATGCAGTCTGGAGTGCTGGGAATGAAACATTACAAAAAACACCTGCCAGCTGAGAGAATTTATTAGCAGGGGGCTGTCAATCAGTGGCAGAAAAACAAGGGAGAAGAAAGAAGAAGAAACAATCAAAAAGCAGATGGAGTGCACATGCTGTAAAAGAAAAAAAAAGAGACTATTTTAAGTAACGTTTGATAAATTGCCTGCTTTCCCTCTTGTTCCTGAAGGAAAGATGTTTCTTCTTTGAATCACAATGCTGGGGTTTTATTTATTTATTTATTTAAGGAAGGCCAGTGAGAAACACAGACAGACAAATAGCTTGGGAAGAAGGATATCTGGACTCTCCGTGTCCCAGAGACATTAGGATCTTTATTATGTTCCCAACTCAAACTATGATTGTCCCTTGTTCAAATGGAAATGCCAGTGGTGAGATGGGAACTAAGGAATAATGCACAGGTCTTTGGCTTTAATGCAAAAGCCTATGAATAGAGATAAAGTTTCCTGGGGATGCTCTGCATATTTGACTCTTCCTCAGGTTTAATGCAAATAGAAAAGAGTCGGGGTCCTGAAGATGTCTGACCCTGATCATCCACCACAGCTCTTTCCTCTTCCTCTGGACTGACAAACAACAGAGTCCTGTGGCACTTTTAAAGACTAACAGATTTATTTATTGCTTGAGCTTTCATGGGAGAAAATCCCACTTCATCAGACGCTTTGAAGATGGGAAACTTGCAGAATGGGAGGAAATTAAATGCAGGAGAGTGTATGACATAGGATCAGGTCAGGCTGTAATAGCAAATCAAAACAGGTGTTAGGATTCAAACACTGGGGAACAGCACATAGAGGAAGGTGAGGTCAAATCACCTGTTACAATGAGAGAAAAATCTGTAGTCCCTGTTTAACCCCAAGGCAACTGAGTCAAATTTGCATATAAATTCGAGTTCTGCAGTTTCTCTTTGAAGCTGTGATTTGTTATTCATCTGTTTCAGCACAGCTATTAGCAAGTCATCAACTGAGTGAGCAGAGAGATTGAAGTGTTGCCCTATCAGTTTTTTAGTGTTGCAGTTTCTGATGTCAGATTTGTGTGCATTTATTTTTTTGTGCAGAGACTGTCCTGTTTGTCCAATATATAAGGCAGAGGGGCATTTCTGTCACATGATGGCATAAATCACATTGGTGGAGGAGCAGGTGAATGAGCCCTTGATAGAGCAGGTGGCTTGATTTGGTCCTGTGATGGTGTTTTCAGTGTAGATATGCGGGCAAAGTTGGCGTGGTCTGTTGCAGGGATATGTTCCTGCGTTAATGTTTCTGTTGTTTGATCTTTAGTTGCTGGTGAGTATCCGTTTAAGGTTGGGGGATTGTCTGTAAGCAAGGAGAGGTCTGTCTCCCAAGGCTTGAGAGAGTGAGGGATCATCTTGTAGAATAGGCTGTAGATATTTGATGATGTGTTGAAGAGGTCTGAGTTGGGTGTTGTAGGTGGCGATCAATGGCGTTCTGTTGTTTCTTTTTCTTGGGCTTCTCCTGTAGTAGTTGACCTCTGGGTACTCATCTGGCTCTGTCAATTTGTTTCTTCACTTCTGCGGGTGGGTACTGTAGTGTTAAGAATGCTTGATAGAGATCCTGAAGCTGTCTGTCTCTGTCTAAAGGATTGGAGCAAATGCGGTTATATCTTAGGGCTTGACTGTAGACAATGGATCGTGTGGTGTGTCTTGGATGAAAGCTCAATGGATGTAGGTAACTATAATGATCAGTAGGTTTTCAGTATAGGGTGGTCTTTATGTGCCCATCACTAATCTGCACTATAGTGTCCAGAAAGTGGTTCTCCTGTGTGGAGTGTTCCAGACAAAGTTTGATTGTGGAATGGAAATTGTCGAAATCTCTATGGAAATCTTCAAGGGCATCTTTACCATGGGTCCAGATGATGAAGATGTCATCAATATAGTGTAAGTAAAGTAGAGGTGCTTTGGGATGAGACATGAGGAAGCGTTGTTCTAAATCGGCCATAAAGATGTTGGCATATTGTGGGGCCATACAGGTACCCATAGCAGTGACGCTGACTTGAAGGTATAAATTATCTTCAAATCTGAAATGGTTGTGGGTGAGTACAAAGTCACAAAGTTCAGCCACAAGTTTAGCTGTGGCATCATCTTGGATAGTTCTTCTAATGGCTTGTAATCCACCTTTGTGTGGGATGTTTGTGTAAAGAGCCTCTACATCCATAGTGTCCAGAATGGTATTTTCTGAAAGTTCACCAATGGATTGGATTTTTCTCAGGAAATCCGTAGTGTGTCTCAGATAGCTAGGTGTGCTGATAGCATAGGGTCTGAGGAGAGAGTCACAGGAACTGAAATGACTTGTATTGGATATCATGAAGAAAAGATGCAATAGTTCTCTTCAATATTAATGATAACAGGTGCATGGGAAATTAAAGGAGAGATGGATAGAGAGTAAAAGTAGAATGCAAACTTAGTTTGGTCTCCAGGCTTTTCCAGGATATTAATTCTCAGCCGTAATTTTGGCTTTAGTGCCAATGTAATAAATTGCCACAAAATGTCAAGCACTTCCCACTGCTTATGAGGTCTGTTGCCTCTACAGTGAAGCCCTCTTACACTGGTTATTTGCTTCTGGTGTCCTTCCTTGGAGCACAAAGCTGTTTGTTTTTTGTTCTCACAATTTTGAGGGGGAATTATTTTACTTTAGAAACAGAGAGGCCCTTTCCACTAAACCTTACTTTGTCATAGAATGGTAGATGTGTAGGGCTAGCTGGAAGGAACCTTGAGAGCTCAATTTAGACCAGTGTTGACAGGTCTTGGTCCAAACTGCTCCTTAAAAACCTCCAGTGATGAGGATGGTTAGGGATGGTGAAGGATTGTCAGAGGGTGTAAAAATGGCTGACAGCCACTTTTCCACCACTGAGTAACTCTAGCATGGCTCAGGATCAGGCCATTAGGTATATTGGATAGAGTTACTGCAGATATAAAAACAGGTTAATCGCTGCCTGTGGCTCTGCATGGCACAGTCCTCTGACTGTTGGCCACCTCCCAGATCAGCACAGAGAATTAACTCTGCTCTCTACAGAATGAAATATAGGCAGCCCATACCAGCTGCCTGTTTCTCCCACCCTCTCGGGTGCACTTAGCAAGAGACTGTCTTTGCTGTTTGTATGGTGTGTCCCTTCTCTTTACACCATGGGTCATGCATGTGGAGTTTTCAGCTGAAATCAATAACGAGTGCATTAGTGTCCATCAGGTAGCTCTGGACTGTGTTCTAGCCCAATTCTGTTGAGGCAAATGTGTGTGATGGGGCTGGGTGGAAGAGGGATTGGAAGGGTGGAATCACAGAGAATGGTTTCATGGCACAAGGAGAGAGGGAACATTTTTAATGCTCTTCCTCAGAATGACTGCAGCTTCTCCAAAATCCCTAGATGGTCTCTGAATATTGATGGGTTTGTCTTCGTCTTTGAGGCTCTGCACATTGTGCCTCCTGCCTACCTCTGTGTTTCATCTTTCTTTGCCATGCATAGCCCACGGCATCCTTTGAGTCCCTTCTCAGCTCCTGTCTTCACACCTTCCTCTAGGCATCCTCTCTTTTCCTAAAAAGTTCCTCTTTGACAAATCTGATGTGCCTCCTCCTACATACTCTTTCTTGAAGGACCCTCCAAAAGCACATGTCTTCCAGGATATACTGTGCCCCCATAAAAAAAGGAAAGACAGAAGAACTAAAAAGGAAAAATATATTAAACAAGAATTATGGCACTAATAGGACAAGCATTTAACATTATTGCTCTGTCACAGACTCACTGATTTCCTCAGCCTTCGTTCTTCCTTCATCTATATGTTGTACTAAAGTCCTGGTTCCCATGAACATTCCTTGCTGATCTATCGTCCCGCTGACCATCAAATCAGGTTTTTCTCAGGGTTCCAAGATTTAGATTGTAAATTCCACAGGGAAGAGCCTTTCTCTTTATATATTTAATCTATAAAGCACCAAGTGCTACCTAAATAAGGAATGGGCAAACTGCAGACGATCAATTCAGAGATGCACCCAAATGTCTAGAGGTGAAATCCAGTCCCAGTTGGCAGTTCTGTCATTGACTTCAGTGAAGCCAGCCTTTCCCCTTGGATGTTTATCTCCAGCTCACCTGAATTCTTCTGTGGCTTTTGGGATTATAAATCATAGATAATTCCTGATAATTTTTAGTGGAAAAATCTGATGGGGAAATGGTTATCCATGATATTAACCCTTCTCCTTGAAAAACCAGGAAGTGCAGAAAGACGACAGAGTCTTGTGGCACTTTTAAAGACTAACAGATTTATTAATCGCATGAGCTTTCGTGGGAGAAAATCCCACTTCGTCAGACGCTTTGAAGATAGGAAAGTTACAGAGTGGGAGGAAATTAAATGCAGGGGAGTGTATGACATAGCATCAAGTCAGGCTGTAACTGCAGGGGAGTGTATGACATAGCATCAGGTCAGGCTGTAACA
>ML685846.1:553771-587274 GCA_007922175.1 Pelusios castaneus | reverse complement strand
TGAGTGAGTGAGTGAGTGAGTGAGTGAGTGAGTGAGTGAGTGAGTGAGTGAGTGAGTGGAGAAATAGAGAGATTATGGAAAATTCTCAGAGATCAGCCCTTCCACCTTTATAGCATTACTGAGAAGCTGAATTTCAAACCTACTCTTGTTTCCCGAAATCCTCATTCATTTTAATGAAAGGGCTGAGGCCCACTTGCTCCATAGTCTTCTCTGAACCTCACCTGAACCCTCCAAACCTCTGCTTGTCTGAAAATAACTGGATGGGAAACATCATGAACATCTTCTCTTGTGTCTCAGCTCCTCTGTTTCTTGTCCCAGGTGTGCTGAGTCTACTGAAAAAGGAGAGAGAGAGAGAGAGAAAATCAAGTAGGTCAGGTTTTTATTCCTCTGCCCTATCTGGTTAACCCATCATAAGAACATTGAAATCTGCTGCAGTACATCAGATCAATAGTCCAACTGGGCCAGCACCCTGCTTCTGGCACTGCCCAAGCTTGAGAAAAAAGTGAATCAAATTTCTGACAGTTAAAATAATACCATGCATGGTGGTAGGTGAGGAAAGGTCCCTTCCAGACCCCTGGGAAAATCAACTGGTACTCTGAAGTGTGAGATTTGATTGGTCCCCATCTTAATACTTATACCCACAAATGTATCTGCTGGCCTTAACCTTCTTCAGTTAGGCTTTGACTCTGCAGGGGCTTACAGGAGACAGCGATGTGTCCAGTTAACAGACATTTTTTATATTAGCTTTAAATGTACTCGTCATTAACTTCACCAAGTGACCCTTGCTTCTCACACTATGGGGCTATGTAAGAAAAGGAGGCACTGATCAGTTTTTACAGCACTCTTTGTAATCTTAACAACCTCAGTCAACTCCACTCCACATTGCTCTCCCTTCCTAATGAAGAATTAAGGAATGTTCTCATCTTGTGATGCTGTCTTGCTCTATCGTTCACATTTTGGGCTCATGCCACACTCTCTCCCCGTCAGCTTTCACTGCAACATCGGATGTGCCGGGTACTCAAGGATCTGAAATGTAATGATGGAACTTTGCATTTTCTGCCAGGGGTTAAGTAAGTATCAAGATCTTGGCTTGATGAGAAGACTTCAGGGAGGAACCCAGCATTGGATAGGGGTCTCATTTCGGAAAAGGTTGAAAAATCCTGCTGGAATTGATTGGGTCCAAATCTTGGGAACTTTTGGGTCAGAGTCTTAAACTTTGCATCTTGTTTCTGGCTTTCTTAGAGGAGAACATTTGTTTGGTGCAGACAGACCACTGACTCTTCTTCAGAGGCATGTTTTCCCCTAAACTACTGAAGCCCTCTTCTTCTGCCTTTTAAAAATAGAACCTGCTTTCTAAAAGTAGAAAGGAGAGCTCCGTTCAGCATTTCAGAAAACACCATTTCTCTGTTCCCCTTTTCTTAGTTCCTGTTTCCATCATTGGCTCCAAATGATAACCGTTTGCTGTGCTGTAGCTGTGTTGATCCCAGAATATTGAAGCAACCAGGAGGCTGAGATAATACCTTTCATTGGACCAATTCCTGTTGGTGAAAGAGACAAGCTGCCAGGCTTACGCAAAGCTCTTCTTCAGTCTGGGAATGGTAGTACTCAGAGGGTCACCGCTAAGCACAATGTGGAATAGATGTGATCACATGTTGCAAAAGGTCATTCATGGTCAAAGCAGTTCACACTTCTACACTCATAGAAGTCAATGGCTTACAGATTGTTGGAATGAGCCATAAATCCAGTGCCTTTATTAAGTCCATGATTTTTATTCTCTTGCAGAGTTATGAATTTAAGTTACTGGACTTGCCTTTTGAAGGTGTTGTGCAGGTTTCGTTTGAGGAGGGCCCAGTCCACACTGCCAGGAAAAGTCGGCAGCAGTTGACAGGAGTTACTCAAGCGACAGCGGGTAGCTTGTGTGATTCCCATTGACTTCCCAACTCTCCTTAAGCATGGCACCTTCACTGTGCTGTGCCACCTGAGGGGTGGTTTTATTAAGATGATTTCTGGATCAACTTAGCGTGTCTTAACTGACCACTAAGGTGATCCAGAAAGATTAAAGTGTAGACATGGCTGCGGACTGAGAGTCTCATATGAAGTGATTTTTTGGCTCATTACAACCATTGGTAACCTGCTAACTTGTCTTTTTTTGTGTTAATTGGTCACTTCATCTTGAATGGTCTCTTTAAAATATGTTGACAAGTTCCAAAGGAGTAGTGGTGTTAGCCTAGGTCAGCCAAACAAACAAGGAGTCCTGTGGCACTTTTAAAGACTAACAAATTTATTTATTGCATGAGCTTTCATGGGAGAAAAACCCACTTCGTCAGACGCTTTGAAGATGGGGAACTTAGAGTGGGCAGAATGTAAGTTCCCCATCTTCAAAAAATCTGATGAAGTGGGTTTTTCTCCCATGAAAGCTTATGCGATAAATAAATGTGTTAGTCTTTAAAAGTGCCACAGGACTCCTTGTTTGTTTTTAAAATATGTATGAGCTACTTAGACTCAACAATCTGTTCCACCTTGTATTTAGCTGTAATGCTGATCATGTTTCCGAAGAGCTCTGTGTCATCTGGAAAGCCTGCCTCTCTTTCACCAGTAGAGGATGGTAGTAAAAGATTTTACCTCACTGACCTGCTCTTTCCCACGATAACTGTACCTAGCACCTTTTGGGCAAGAACCTTTAAGTCCAAATATCAAGCTTTCTGTCTGTCTTAATCATTCTGTGTTTTGCATATACAGCTGGGGCCTATAGCTGAGGTCAGGGGCACATAAACATTAAGGATGAGACCACACCTAACCCAAAAAGTTTACAATCAAACCAGACAGGACAGGCAAAGGAAGTGTTGCTGTCCCCAGTTTAGAGATTGGCAAGAGATTAAGCAATTGACTCAAGCTCACATGGGTACCCTGGGACTTACAGAGTCAGGAACTGAATCCAGCTCTCAGTTAACCTTTAATTTCCAGCGCCCCCTGTCTGGTAGGTATGTGTTACACCTGCCGGACCAACAAACTGAGGCATGGCGAAGTTAAGTGACTGACTTAAGTCACACAGTCAGAGCTGGGACTAAGCCCAGATCTGCTGGCCAGCTCCCTGCATCCTGCTCCAAGCAACAGGTCAGGCTGCTTCCTCCATGTCTGTGTGATATGTGCTGATTCTGTTAAAATCTCTAGGATCCTCTGTACACCTCTCACATAGCAAAAGTCTAAAAAATGCAGAACAGAGTGCAGACTCTGGATGAGAGACACTGAGAAACTAATGACGTGGGATCAGTTTCTTTTAGTGTAAGTGTTTTATATCACCTTCCAAGCTGGGTGATTCTGTTGCCTTTGTGATATGAATAACCAACAATAATGAAAGCGAAAGAGAGCAAGAATGGCAAGAGAAAGGCTTAGGATGTAGAAAACATGAAAGCGACAGGAGACCAGCGTTCAGAGTAATAGAGAAGAGTGTTGTCTATAGCTAGTATCCTGGATTGGCTGTCAGGACTCCTGAGTTCTTTGCCAGCTCTGGCAGAGTGCAGGAGGTTGTGTGTCGAACATCTCTCAAACCCATTACAAACTTGCTGTCTGACTTTAGATGAATACATTAACCTGCCTATGCCTCAGTTTACCCCTATGTAAAATAGGGGTAACAACTGATTTCTTCCACCTGTGAGTATTGTGAGGTATGATAATCACAGCTTGGGAAATGCTTTGTAAACAGGACAGCGAACTAAAGCCTGAGGCCTGGGTCTTTTCCAGGTGATGTGCCACTCTGGCATTCCAGTGCACTTGGAAAGCTGGTTTAACACATTTGCCTAGGGTCCCTTTGGCTTCAAGGCTGGTGTATATCTCAGTGGGGGTTGGGGGAGAAGGCATTGCTGGGAGGAAGGAAGTATGGCTGAGGAATTCCTACTCTCCAGCTTTTTCCAGGGGCCAGAATGACCCCATACAGCTGTGGGCAGCCAAAGTGTATCTTAACCATGGGCATCATCAGCACTTCTTTATCTACCCAGCAAAGGAAGGTGTGATGCGGGGGTGGGCAGACCTACCCATGCCAGTTCTCATGTAAAAAGCATGAATGAAAATGTCAAAGTGCAGAGTTCAGCTTGGGCTAGCGACCTGAGTTCACAGCCATGGTTGTCCATGGGCCATGTCTCTCTGGTTCTCATTACTCATGCTAGCTACGGGAAAGCTAGTGTGACCATGCCTACGTATGCTGCAGTCATGCCTTCACGTGAATGGGGACACCCTGCACCAGCCCTGGGATGGGCCAAACACCACGTGTTCTAGAACTGCAGAACATCCAGGTGTTCTAGAACTGCCTCTGTCCCCTGGCCACTTCCTTTACTGCACTGAGTGCATCAGAGCAGAGACGCTATCTCACAATGTGTGCTGCCTTTTTGGTCTGAATTCCAATTTCACCTCTGCTCACTGGTCTCCACTCACAGTCAGTACCTTGGTGACTCCTCCCTCTTTGTCCATTTAAAGATTCAGCTGCAAAACCTGTCAGTAATATATTTCTGATGTCAGGCTGGGATTGGTTGTTTTATTTTTGTTCTCAGCAGTGTCGTCTTTTTTTCTTTTTCCCCCCTCTCCCTCCTCTGCCCCCCATTCCATGCAGCTGCCAAAGACCTGACGTGAAGGTAGAAACGTTGCAAGGCTTTGTCTGACGCAGGATTCATTTATTTTAATAAAAGAGTCAAATTTCCATCATTATATTTCCATCTACAAGCCATCAATATTTCAAGACTATCACAGAGCCCAGAGGGGCTGTGGGGGGAAGTCTCCCTTGGGCTCAGAGGCTCTTTCTTAGTTAAAAGTTCAACGTGGAAAATTTGATGCTTAATAAATTGGAGACTTCTCTGCTTTAAATCATTTTTACAGCAATTGCCGAAGAAAATATAATTATTACAAACTGGTCATTTGTTACTAAGAAATCTCATTAAAATGATTCCATGCTGGAAGGATGGGTAGGAGGGGAGTGATGGAGAGCAAAAGACTTGACTGAGGGGTAGGAGAGAGAGAGAAGCAAAGCTCTTAATTACACATTGATTATTTCTGGTGACTGAATGAGGAATATAATCAGCCCATCATCTCCAGGAGGGTGGGAGGAGAGCAGCAGGGACCTTTCTTTTCTCCTTTTATCCTTCTTGACCCAACTGCTGGTATGGCCTATCTAATAACAGGCGGGGTCCACTGGGCGGCAGGCTGTGTCCTAGAGAGCCTGTGGAATCCTAGATAAATGATAAAATGACAGGATCAGCAATGTAATGAGATGGGGCCTGATTCCCACGACCCTGTATTTTTTGCTGATCTAACTCCATTAGCTGGGCCTGTCCGCGCCAACAGCAGGGATGTTAGATACATACTTAGGTATAGGCAAGTAGCCCATGCAGTGGTCCAAGTTGCCATAGCTTCACTGTTATTGCCACCCAAGCTTGCACCACCTGACATGTCTCAGGTGATGCAATCAGACTCGTACAATGGACTGTGACTCAGCAGGTATGGGGTCAATTCCCAGTTGCACCTCTCTCTTTGGGATGATGGGTAAATCATTGAATCTCTCTCTGCCTCAGTTCCTTATCTGCAAAAGGTGGGTGATAATTGTCCTTTGTCTGTTTAGAGGGTAAATCCCTGCTCTAAAAAACGTATTTCTTAACTTTCCAGCTATGCAGCACCAAGCACAAGGGGGAACTGGATTTGTGTGGAGCCTCTAAGTACCACCGCAACACAAACACAAATTACTCTGCCATTTCTGAGATGTGAAACTGGATGGGATGGGGAGGGCATAAATTATAGCAGGAAATCATCATTACAACTGAGATAAGTGATTTTTTTTCCCTTTCCTGTTCAGGGACTAAACTGGGAGGAAAAGGGGGTAGGGGGAATGGATTTCTATAAAATCTAAGTGTATAGTTCTGTTTTTTGATCTGCAAAAGAAACTGGGGGGTGGGGGCACACTTGGCTGTGTTTTCACACGAACAAACTAAATATAGCAATGTTTCTGAATGAAACATTGTTCAAAACAACTTATTTCAAAATGGTCAAGATGAACTGTTTTGACATGAGGGGGCGGCAGGGGGGAATCCAATTGCTTTTTCTTTGACTGAAGAAAGTTGGCTGAATTTGATCTGAAATTGTGAATAGTTGCAGTACCCTGAAAAATGCATACATTTTCTGAAAAAAAATTTCTCTTCATTCAAGTTGTCATTGCTACGGGGGAAAGATTCTGTTATAAATTATCAGAGAAGAGGAATATTGTTTGTTTTGACATTAAAGTGGAGCAATTGCATTTGTAAAATGATTTCCCCCAGTTTTAGACCTTTTTAGTGATTTCATAACTCTGATTTTTTTTAAAAGACAAAACAGCCCTGAAATATGACAAACTGATGGACCATAATGTTCTAATCATGTGTGATGTCATTTTGAGAAGGAACAAAAGAAAAAGAGTACACAAGGTTTTATACAGATGGCAATTCTTGATCATTAGTAACAACACTTTGCACTTCTATAACACGTTTTTCCCCAGCTATAGAGCTCAATGTTTTTATGTACATAAGTAACCATTATTACTCCCTATTTTACTTATGGGGGAGCTGATGCACAGAGGTGAAGTGATTTTTCCCCAAGCTCAAACAGTAGGGTAGTGCATTTTAGGGATATGCAGATATATTGCCTCAATTTTGGGAGCGCACACAGAAGTTCCTTGAGGGCCCTTGGAGGTAAGTCAAGAAACGACTCCTGAAAAAGTGTCTGGCAATTAGTGATAGACATTGCTAAGATTCAAATCCAGGTTTCCCTAGAAATCTGGGACAGATGCTGGGACCTGGCTGCTTATATACAGTCCAAGCTATGCCATTGGAGTCTGGATGTTTGACTTCATCTCTAATATTTAATAAGGAAAAAATAGGCCTTTTGAATCATGGGAGGGTTGTATCTTTCTCTGAGTCCATATTAATGTGAGACCATGCATGCAACCAACTAACAGTACCATGAAGGGCTATCCCATAAACATGTATTTGTACAACTAGTGGTATTTAAGAGATGTGGAGGCCTTGCGGCTTGGCCTGAAACATCTGGGTTTTATTTGCGTGATGCACCCAATGCGTGCTTCTAGATAACGCCTAATATACGAGGGTTTTACCCATCAAGGCCAGCAATAAGCATGTTGCAAGAATGCAGATGCATACAACCTTGTCAGATCATTGCTTTCCCAGACTCCAGCCATGCAATCATGCAGTACTTCCCAAAGCAACTGGTCCAGTAGAGGGCCAGCCCCCTGAGCTGACAGACCCTTCCCATCACACCTCTACCTGTCCAGCTCCCAGATGGGTGTGCTGCAGAAGCTTCTTTGAACTTTGAAGCCATGCAGATCTCATTTCATACAGGGTCCCACAGACTAGTGGTTCTCAACCACTGTTTCAGGACACATTTTTATGTCACCACACAGTGGTAAGTGTGTCACGGAGAGCTGGGGAAAGGGCTGGATTTGGCCTGGGGGGTTGGACAGGTGTGTCCTGTAGGGTTGTGATATGCCACCAGGTGTGTCGCAACCTGCAAAAGGTTGAGAACCAGTGCCACAGAGCATAATCCTCGTTGCATTAAGGGTGTGAATATACTGGGCATGGAAGATCTAAAGCAACAGAGGTTGGGTTGAATTAAACAGCTCCCAACACTTACGTGAACATCCTCGTTTATTAAACTGGGCTTGAAATCTGCTGGGACGAGCTGCTGACTGTGGAGACAGCAGAATCCCTTAGATGTTTCTGGGCAGTGCACACAAACCCAGTAGCTTGACAGCATAACAACATGGCATGTCTCCAAACCGATAAGACTTTAGGTACAGCAGGCCTCTGAAGGGGTGGGAGCAGAGAGGGAGCATGAGGGAGAAAGCAGTTGTGTTTGTGTACCTCTCTGGTATGCACAGTGTTCAGTCTGTTGCCTGATATTCAGGCTGCATCTCATCTGTGCCAATCCTATCTGGTCATTAATAATACAATAATGAAATAGCGACTGGAGAGAGACTTGGATAATCATCTGAGCAAAGGCTCATTAGTGCTGCAGAACAATCGCTGTCGTGTAATAACAGATCCCAGGAAATTTCAATTCCAGCTGGAACTTTGTTGCCATTGCATTTTATTTTCAGCCAGACAACCCACAGTGTGATTGAACCCCTGTAGCTGGGAACGCTCCTTAGAACCAAGAAGGGAACTGAATCAGACCTACCCTTCTGCTTGCTGTTTTGCAGATAAATCTCAGGCATGCTCTGGAGGAACTTGTACAGTTAGAAGACTTTTCTCCTCCATGTTCTCTTCTAGCCACTTGCAGTATAGAGTCTATGACTCAGATACTCTGTTTTGATCCTTTCCAGTAGAGGCAGTGGTGTTCAACACTAGCCAGCTCATTATCCCTGTGCTTTGGGCCCAGTTGTCCTCTACAATAAGCCCTAGTCCTCCATGGTATTTTGGCAGGATGCCATGTAGAGAGCCCTTATCATCATGAAGTGTACTGTGTGTCAGTAAAGGAATGCTTAATGGAGGGCAGAAGGAGCGGGGCTGGCGGTAGGATCAATTTGTTCCCAGCGTGCTGAAAGGAAATCCGTGTGCAAACGGGGCATATGGGGCACAATGGGCGCTGGAGCCAGGGACCGAGGCTACCTTTCCTAGTTAAATCAATAGCAGGAGGAGCTGTGTGGCAAACTCACCGAGAGGGAAAAAATATCTCAGAACCCATAAATACCAAGTTTTATTTGCGGAACTGATCATTTTATGCAAATGAAATGTGCTCTCAGAGAAGAGGCCTATTTAGCAGTCACCTGTGAAGACAGCTAGTGGGACCGCTCTGAATGGAAAGAGGCTTGTTTTCCTGCTTATCTTTTTTTTAATCTTGCATTGCTGTTCTGTAAGCAACAAGGCGTTTCTTAGAAAAGTAGAATGACTGTCAGGTTAACTTATCTCCAGTAGATTGTAATATTTAGCGTGCTTCTCACACAGTGCTGAGGAGCTGGAGATCTCAAGGCACTGGGCCGCTCACTGTCATTATCCCTAAATGAACCGATGGGGAAACTGAGGCATGGGGTGGTGACATGACTTATTCAAAGACACCCAGAAGACAAATGGCAGAGCTGGGAAGAGAACGTAGGTCTCCTGAATCCAAGTCCAGTACACTAGCCATTAGGCAACAGTGCTTCTAAAATAGTCTAGAAGTTGGGGGGGTGGGGGCAAAGTGGGCAACAGTTAACTGAGAGGAATGGCAAGTGGAGCCAAAAGTAGATAATTGGAAGCTCTGTGTTCTGTTAATGAGTGGTGCCTCCTGTGGCAGTGGATTTGCCTCATCTTTATTCTGTCCTCCAGAGGAAAGTACAAAACCCCCTAGCTCCTGCTAGTGTACCCTCAAGAGGATGCCTCACCCTCACATCACCCTATCACTCTGGAGGAAAAGGGGAATTTCCTTCTAGCTTCAGTTCTCACAGCCGTTTCTGGACTCATCCCTGTTAACTATCAAACCACGTTCATCACTTTGGGTGATGCAGTCCCAGTGGATTGCAGCCTTTCCTGCAGACATGGGGACCCAACCCATCAATGCCACTCTCCCAAGGTTCCTGGCTCAATCCCAGCTGGTGATGGCCATGCCCCAAAGGAAGGGGTGTGTGGCAGTGGAGAAAGGAATGTGTGGTAGCTGGAAAGGAAGGGGGAGAGCATTCCAAAAAAGAGGAAGGGTTGTAACACCAAGAAGAGGGAATGCAAGCAGAGAAGGCTCCAAAAGGAAGAGGAGGACGTGACACTGGGTAGGATGGAGGATGAGTAAGTACAGGTAGAGTACACAGCAAAGACCTCCTGAGGAAACATTGGCTTGAGTAGCATCTTTATCCTGGTCATGAGGCTCTTAGCTCCGTATTCCCCTTGTGCCCTATTCCTGCTACCTGGCAGCAGTGTGATCAGCGATGCAGGATAGGGACACTCCCCATGCTCCTTGTTTCCCCTTGTGTGTCTCCGAGCAGAGCCAGGCCCAACACTGGCCGCACAGGTAGACCTTGTCGTGGTCATGAAGTATGCTCCTAATTGGAATGTATATGGGCATTTGTGTGCGTTTATCCGCAAATGAGAGCATCTGACTGTGGAAGCACAGCTGTTTCTAAAGGGGGAGGTGCTCATGCTAAGTATCTCACTAGTGTATCTGTACAGCACCCTCACCATATATCTAAGAATTCCCCCATCTGATTCCACCCACCCCAAAGGGGCAGGGCCCCTGCAGCTCCCATTTCCTAGAGTGGGTTAGTGGTTATTATTTTATTATGTATTTGTATTGCAGTAGCACTGAAGTGCGGTAGTCATTGACCAGGCCCCCATTGTGCATAGATGGCTATTTGGAAGCTCTGCAGATTGACCCTGTGCCCACAGATAGCCATAGTGCTTTAGACCTTGAGAGAACAATGCACCTCTCTCAGCCAACAAGCAGTTTCAAAACCTCATGCCTGTAGCAGTCCTCTGAGGCTATCGGACTGAACGTAAACGAACAGCCTTTCCATCCTATTGTAACCTTCCCTGCTAGGGTGCATGGCCCGCTGACTTTTCCTGTCTTGTCTTCTCCCTAGTGTCATAGGCATCTGTCACGCTATGCGCTCAGGTACAGATCGAGCCAGTGACAACGTGACCGAGGAATAAAGGCTAGAATAAAGGTTGCTTTATTAGGGGGTACACTGCTTACGTACCTTCTGCAGCTGGGGACTCCACTACAGCAGTGGACAGGCTCCTGGGTGCGGGTTCCGAGGCACTGTCTGCAGCTTCGGTCTGTAGGGGAAGTCCTACGTGCTTTGGAATCCCCCAGCTACAAGTCATCTGAATACAAAGGGGAGGCTAATCTTTAACTATGGGGAGTCCAGCATGCTGTGAAAATCCTCCTGGCTAACTAATAACTACACTACTCACATTTACCCACATACAGGGTTGCAATAAGCACAAATATATAAGTCACAAGTCACACATCACAAGACACAGGTGGCCTGTGAATGACAGCAGGCATCAGGTGCAAGGACAGGGCACACACCGGTCTGGGTGGAGATGCCACTCTCTATGCCGTATAATAATCTTCCAGTTTCCCTCACACTGAACCTTGGCTCTTGCCCTCTCCCCATCCACCTTGCACTATTGTGTCCCGTTCTGACTTCTTTCACTCAGTTGTTTCTCTAATTAGTTGCACTTTCTCCATGTTGCCCCTATATTTTGGTCCGCTCTGCTGAGATCATCAGTAATGCTAATAGGAAAAAAAACAGCACTTTTTGGCTCAGCTTTTCCTTGGTTCCTTTTGACCAGTTTGCTAAATTTTTGTGGGAAGAGGGAGAGAAAGCGAATAAACTCACTTCTACCCATCTTAAAAGTGAGAACGTTCTTGTCCACTTCTTCCTCCCTTTTGTAAAATGGGAAACCTCCCGTTCTGGACATACTATCAGATTTGTTCTAAAGTTGCCCATCACTGTGGTATTTTCTGTTTTGGCCTGAGATACAATGTTTGATGGGATGGTTTCTGAATTATTACAGAGAATTCCTTCTTCAGAATCGGGCTCATGAGCCTTGTCCATAGGTACAGGGTTTAACTGATTGCCATGCTGCGGTCCAGAAGCAATTTTCGCCCAGTGCAAATTGTCAATGGCTGTGGGGTTTTTCACCTTCCTCTGTAGCATGGGGCACAGCTCACTTGCTGGTGGATTCTCTGTGCCTTAAACCATGAATTGAGGACTTTAATAACTCAGTCATAAGGTAGAGGTTTATTACAGGAGTGGGTGAGTGAGGTTCTGTGGCCTGCATTGTGCAGGAGGGCAGACTAGATGATCATATGGGTCCTTTCTGACCTTAGAGTCTGAGTCTATTTTTGCATTCAGTAAAAGAGGAATAAGTTTGGGGAAGTCCAAATCTAGGCCAGTACTTTTCAACTGGCCTCTTATGTTCGGCCAAATGAAGAACTTGGATCTGGCCATAAAGTTTGTACTTGGGGTTTTCCTCTAAAATGTCACTACCCAAGTTGGAAATCTGTTAGGATGCCAAGATTAAGTCCTCCTTTTGCCACCAGTACCATGGGGTTGTTAATGGCCAGGACCGCTGCTTCACATCATAGGTGAATGACAGCACCTTTTGGCTAGGTGCTGCCTCCAATGCTGAGTTGGAAGATTTGGATTGCTTCTGGCCCAGAATGAAGTGTATCCCCTAATGATGCCCCTTCTTGCAGCTCCGGGTCGCTCCTTGCTAGTCATCTCCTGGCCCACTGCTGCTTTGTCAGATCTGGCAGTATCCCATCCCCAGGTGGGATAGCTGCAGGAAGAGAATGTGCTTTCCAGGGAAAACTGCAACAAGTTGCAGTGCCTCACATGGAACAGGAGAGAAAAAGAGTGCAAATATTTTGCTCAATCTTATTTTCCAGAAACCAATTGGTGAGCCTCATACTCGCATCTCTCCAGAGTATGGCTCCGTTCTGACCATAGAGATATGAAGTGACATTAAGTGAGAAGCAGATTTTATCCTGCATTAGGATGGACCAAACCCATCCCTTGCGTAGCTTTTGGGTTCTACGATGCTTTGCGTGTGGAGAGATGGGATGCATTGATTTAGTTGAATTTCAAGCAGGGACAGACTTTGACCCATCCACACGTCCCATAGCTAATTAGCTTTCCTCTCACCACTTCCAAGATTGCTGATGAAACCATTCCCAGATGTGGAACAGGCAATAGGTTTAAAAATCAGATCATCACAACCCAGGAGAAAGGGTATCAGTTGAGGAGCAGGAGGAAGAGGATGCTCATGGAAAAGCTCTTGTGCATCAGTGTATGATTCAGGCCATTAAGGTGAATAGGAGTTTTACAGTTTGCAAAGGACCTGGTGTTTGACAGCCAGGGCACAGGATTACTAGGCATGCTAGTTCAGGAAGATTTCTTGTGCTAGTCCTCTGTAGTGCTAAGTTTCTATCCTCCACCTCCTGGTTTAGAACTGGAATAGACATGGGAAACTTCTCTCCTGCCTGTTACTGGTGCACCAGTGGGTGAGGGACTCCCATGGGCCCACTGGCAGAGAGATGGATTTTAGGGCTCAGTCTTGCAAATGCATCTTTAGCCTCTATGTCGCATGCTGGGAAGTACATTCAAGGTGGAAGGCAAGGGTACACAACTGCCTGGATCTCTCACACAGATATTCTGCTTGTTTAACTCCTCCCCTACATCATCTCCTCCTAATTATTGCAGTTAATAATTTGAAGATTGGACAATGGAATGCACCTCGTGGGGACTCGCCCAAGCCAGACTGTGGCATAAACACTACTTCTGCAATCTGGAAGGCGAGCTGGGGCAAAAGCCAAGGGCGTGACTGCTGGTTGGTAGCATTGTATGCCAGGGCAATGGTCCATAACACAGCTGGAAAAATTCCCCATCTCCCCAACTTGCATGCAAAATCTGCATTGAAAACCTTCTCTCTAAAGCAGCACGGGCAGAGGATAAGGCAGCATCCTGGCTGATGGAGGTAAAAGCTATTCCCACTGAAATCTTTTGCTGATCTGCAATTTGGGTGTTGTACTTTTAGACTGTAAAAGGATTTTTCTTTTGGCTGAGATACATGCCCGATGAATCTCAGCTTCTGATGTAATTTAATCAAATAGGAACCAAGGAGGATGGGGGGACGGATGAACGCCAGACACAAAGCCCTAAATTCCATATAAAAATAGATAAAAGCAAATGGCTTAAAGGCTTTTATTGAGCCCTATTTGAGAATGAAATAAAAAGGGGGAATTTAGAGCGCACACAAACTCTCCTGCCAATGTCCCCTTCTCATCAGAGGGTCAGAAAATGTTAATCCTGGCCAGGTCAGAGCTAAATTCAAAATATCACTGATGGTGGGAGATGATGAGGGAAGAAGTATGGGGTTGGGGGGAACCCATAACCATGCGCCATAGAGTTCTCTAAACACTTTCTCCTCTATTTGTATCCAAAAATCAAACAGAAGGTGACGTTTGAAATAATCCATCTATTAAAATACCTTCAGTGCCTGTCGGCTTTTGCCTTAATAGGATTGTGCTTTATTACACAGTGGTAAGGTTTTAGATTCACAGGATTCCCATTGTGGGGGGAGTGGAGGAGGAGAAAGGAAAGAGGAGAAGAGACAACATGTTTTTTGTCCAGGCTCCTTCATTCACTGGAATTAAGCAGGCTTGCAGGTAGATATCTGCCCAGAGCCAGCATGCAGTAAAGCACACATGGACAACCACATCTGTCTCAATTTGTCTGAAGTGAGGTGTAGATGTGGTTTGGTAATACTGAGAGAGATGGTAGAGAAAAACAAAATTGCAAGGGAAGGATGACAGCCTCAGGAATATAGAACATTGCATCATGAGCAGACCCTGGTGAGTATCTATGCAGACCAAGAATTGACTATCATTCTGGCAGCCATGTCTGCTGCTGCCAAGATCCTGAGGTCACCAAACGGCCTAAGATGTAGGGTCCCACCAGATGCTGGTGTTCAGCAGGAATATTTGCAGCATGGTCTCCCACAGAATCACTTCATCTCTCTACGACCAAGTCTACACTGACGGTGGCAATTCGCCACCATCCGTTCAATCTTTCTGGATCGATTGAGTGGTCAGTGAAGGCCCACTCAGTCGATCTGGAAGTCGACAGGTTCAGACCACCCCCTCAAGAAGAGTAGCTCTGAGTTGACGGGAAAGCATTTTCCTTGACTCAGAGCAGTGGAGACACCGCGGTCAGCAGGCATTATGAAATCAAAGGTTGATATGTAAGTTTTGTAAGTTATTTTACATAGCTTGCGTATCTCCCTTCAATTGCTGGCAGATTCTGCGGCCAGTGTAGACCAGGTCTGTTCTTCAGTTGCCCCGTTTTATAGTGAGGGTACATCACAGAGTTGTTTGTGATGCCCAGTTAATGTTTCCTCTGAACTTTAAGATCTCCAGATGAAAAACTGCATAAAAACTATGGTGGTGTTACAGGGAAAATCAGGCAAATCAAAACCCTGAGCATACACTGTATACTATAAAGATGAAAAGCTCTGAAGATGAAAAGGGCTATAAAAGTGCTAAGCACTATTTACTATAAATCAATAAAGGCAGCTTTTGTCTTAAGAATTTGACTTCTCCTTCATCTTCTGAGCACCTGCCTCAAGACTGTATTTCAACCATTTTGGTCAAGATCAAAATGCACCCCACCTCTCTGTTGTTATTTCTAATCTGAATCTCTCAACAGGCAAATATTAACAGCCTACTCAGGCAGGGCTCTGATTTAACGAGATGCCTTTCCTCACCATCACCATTTTTCATTTAATCTTCCCAAGTCATAATTATCTAATATTAATGTTCCCATCATTACAGTGTTCACATGAAGACTGTGTGTATGTGCACGCGCGTGTCTCTCCCCCGCAGAGACCTGGAGCCGGGAAATTAATACAATATTTGTTCAGGATTGATTTCAACCTCACGGTGCCCACCACCAGTGGGACCCATTTGTTTTAAAATATCAGATACTAATTACCCAAAGAGCCTTCACGCAGTCAAGGGAGTGAGTGAAGTTGTCCTTGATGTTTCATCCACGCCCACTCCCCTTTTTAATCTTTATGGGTTAAAAGAAAAATTAAAGGAGAATTCACATCTATTTCTGAAGTGATGCGCAGAGAGCCGCCATTGCTGGATACCATTTAAGCCCAGAGCTATAAGGAAAGATGGCTGCCAGTCCTAGAGTCCATGTCATACAGAGGTGCTGGGCCAGATGTCTGCCAAATTTAGAAGTGCAGGGGGGAAGCTGATGGTTCTTCTAGATATCTTAACCTCAGAATTATAAGGAAGCTGGAAGCCATCTTTTGACGCCAATTAACCGGAGGGCCAGAGAGAAAGATGGCTCCTAATAGGACAGTCTCTGGTGTAACCAATTCACTGTGACCTGCATAGGAGGTGCAAAGACAACTCCAAGTGGCCAGAGATTGATGTTGTAAAATTGCTCCAGTATAAGGGACTCTCTGCCACTATAAAGCTGGTAAAGATGGCTCCATTGCCCCATTTCTCTGCCTCCTATTCAAGAACTCCACCACCTGATGTAAAGTGAAGCAGCAGAGGGGAGGAGTGTCAGAAGAGGATAAAAAAGGAAGGAGACGTAAGGGAACAAGGCTCTGCTAGGCCTGACTCCATACAGCCATATAGTGACATAAATTTAAAGTACCCCATTGGGGCTGGGACGCTAAGAATCAGTGTGTTGTGGTCAGCATCATGCAAGCACAGTGAAGATTCAAGCCCTGTGTACCTACAGAGCTATTGGGAGAGAACACTATGTTCTTAGGTCCTCTAGATCTGACCGGAAAAAGGCTCTCTGTTCTGGAAACCCTGCAGCAACAGAGCTGTGGGGTGTTTACTGCAGAGATGCTGTGAGTGTTTTTACAAGCTTGTCCTTTCAAGACTGTGCAGATCTGAGAGAGTTGCTGCATTCCAATTTGCCTTCAGAATTTAGAAAGCTGAACTTGCACTTCGAGGCCAGTGTTTTTTCAAAAGTGGGCTCTGATTTTCTGTTTCAAGAGGGGATGGGGACAGACTGAGGTGCTCCCAGACCTGATGTTCAGAATCTACCTTTCCCATTGTCTTCACCTGGAGTTGTGGGTGCTTGGAATGTCTAAAAATAAGTGAGCACTGCAGGATCCAAGGCTGAGTGCCCTAGAGGTCCACAAAATGACAGGCCATGTTGAAATCTAGCCCTCACCCAAAGAGACGGTCACCTTACCCTTCTCTCCAGTTAGAGATACTTTACTGACAGCAGGGCAATGGTCCATTAGCAACTGGAGGCCCTTGTCTGAAGTGGCTGATCAGAAAAACAATAGACACAACATACCCCCTGAAAAGCAACGACCACCCGCAGGAGAACCAAATCAAGGTTTTTCAGCCTAAAGTCTAATAGTATTGATTAATGGGGACCTAACAAAGGAAAACTCACTTTAAAATCGGACAGATGTATGTCTTCCAGATGTTGTAGTGAAGGATGCACCATATTTTCAGATCCTGCTCTTCTGTGTAAGATGTAGACCTTGCTTTTCAGATTCCAGCCCCAGTTGTCGGTTAACAGGCTTCCTAAACCCTGTTCCAGTCCTTGGTTTTCTTACCAGTACTTTCCCATTGAAAACTGACACCACCTTGGTAAGGTTTCCGTAGCTTCGTTGTACCTAGACATCAACATGAGCCAAGCCACCAGTACCATCTAAACCAAAAGTACCTCTAGCCATGCCACACCAACTTATGGTCTTGTCAGATCTCATAAGCTAAGCAAGTTTGGACCAAGTCAATATCTAGGTCGGAGATAGGGAAGGAATCTACTTGAGTAGAGGGATTAGGTGTAGTGCTAGTGACATAGTAAGTAATCTATTTCTCATGAGTAATTACAAAACCTATGTCCAGCATTATGCCAATGAAGGTGTCTTCTTTCGGAGGAGCTGTATCACCCACGAACTTCTTGGGGTCCTCAAAGATCCCATATCAGCTTTTTCCAAGATTAAGGGCACTAGTGTACTGAAATGTCAGTTCCTGGCCCATGGTGTCTGTCTGTATTGCCAACTTACAAACCATCGCCTTTGTGCTTCCTCCCAGGATGCTCTCATGCCTGGGAGTTGATCCTGGTAAATATCCATCAGGCCGTCTTATCTTTCAGATCCCTCCTTTAAACTCTTCTTCACCATGATGCCTATAGAAAACATGACAAGAGTTAGGCAGCCCAGGGAGGGAACATTGTGTTCTTAGATCATCTAGATCTGACTGGAAAAAGGAAACCACTGCCCAGGGCACTGATCAATATCTTCTCCTTGTCCTCTAAGTTTCAATCTGTCTGATGCCATCTGCTCTCTTGTCTTACATTTAGATTGGAAACTTTCTGGGGAACGGACCATCTTTTCTGTGTTTGTACAGTACTTAAGGGGGTTCCAGGCCATGACATGGCCCTGAATACCCTGATACAAATAATATAATCAGTCTTTTGGCCAAAATTAAATCAATGTAGTTGCATTATCTCTATATATTCCGTTTGCTCACTTCCTGTCCTAAATTGACGTGCTGTGTTGCCACATTCCACCCAAGAGGCAGAGCTCTTTGGCATCCAACAGGATGTGATGCAATAGGATGTTATGGTAGCTCTACTCTAGAGAGAGAGGAAACTAGCATGCTATTTAATATCAGTATAAAATCACGTTAACAGGGATGTGACTAATCTATGCGTTTAATTTTTTTTCTTTTTGTTTGATTCATCAGAGTCAAACACTAGCTATAAAATTTCATTGGATACCAACTAAAAATCCAGGTGATAAACATGCCACCCATTTTATATGAAACAGTGAATTACAGTGTATTGAAAGTCAGGTCTATTTAAAACATCACAATGTACACAGTTCATCTGTCACTGCTGGGCTTGTGCAGAAAGCTAATACAAGATCTGTGCATCATAAAAGTCCTGCTTTAGCCCATATGGCTAAAGCAGACCTTAAGTGTGCATAAGAACATAAGAAATGCCATAGTGGGTCAGACCAATGATCCTTTAGCCCAGAGTCCTGTCTTCCAACAGTGGCTAATTCCAGATACTTCAGAGGGAATGAAAAGGAAAGGCCAATCATCCAGTGATCCATCCCTTTTAGTCCAGTCCCAGCTTCTGGCAATTGGCAGCTGAGGGACAGCTGGAGCCCAGCACAGTTTCCCTGACTATTTTGGCTAATAGCCACTGATGGGTCTGTCCTCCGTGAACATATCTAGTTCTTTTTTGAACCCAGTTATACTTCTGGTCTTCAAAGCTCCGCCTGGCAAGATGTTCCATGGGCTATGACTGTGTGTAAAGAAGTACTTCCTTATGTCTGTGTTAAACCTGCTGTTACTTTCATTGGGTGGTCCCTGGTTCTTGTGTTACAGTGAAGGGGTAAATAGCACTTCCCTATTCATAGAGCCCTGCAAATCTGCAGATATCTGCAGACCATTTCTTGCAGGAAAAACAAAACCTCTGAATTAAACTACAGATGAGTAAAGTCCTGCAAATTCACAGATATCCACATTATATGTGCGGATATCTGCATCTGCGGAAGTGATGCAGATATCTATAGACCATTTCTTGAGGATGCAAATGGGATGTGGATCCATATACTTGTATCCACATAAAGCTCTACCTATTCACATACTCTACACCAATTAGGCATATACCTATGTGGCTTAAATGATGCATGAATTTTCAGTTGATCTCTCTGCACAGAGGTGAATTTTACCCTCTATGATCAATTCCAGATGAAGAACTTCTGTTAATATCCAACCTCTTCATGTCCCTCTTTAAAATCCACTTCCCCAAGGGAGCCTTGGAGATTCCCCTATTCCCCCTCATAAAAATGACAATTCAAACCAAACATCACTTTTTTTTACGTCCCACCCCACCTACTATTTTGGAGAAGAGTTTTCTTTTCTTTTTGTTTTTTTAAGTTTGGCTTTTTCATTTCCAAAATCCAATGTTGTCTGAGGAAGAAGCTGCTTTTGTTTAAGATAACATTTCCAGTGGAAACTTTTTGACCAGCTCTCCTTCCATTCTTCTTCAAAGCGATAATCTGTCTTCTCTTCCCCGCCCAGTACTCTGACTCTAGTGTCACATATGCCAGTGTAAACCCACTGAGGTCAATGCTGTTACATAGAATAAAACCAGTGGAACTGAGATCAGGAATAAAGTGCAGCAGGAGAGGGCTGCGAGTTCAGACGCTTACATACTTGAGTAATGTGCTCACACAAATTGTCCTGTGTATAGCAATGGGATTGTTCATGTTGGTAAAGATACTCACATGTGGTCAGGAGTGTGGCAAGCAGACATTTAGATCCTAAGATTCTGGGCAGAACTATGTCTCTTTCTGTTTTTGTGAAGCCCACTGTAAATTATAGCACTAGATTGATGATGATTAAATAATAATGAAGAACAAATACATGCAATAGCTGCCAACCAACCCACAAGGCTGCTATGGAGGTTGAGAACTCCATGGTTCAGGGAAATGTTAGCAACCCCCAACCCCCTCCAGCCAGGCAGTCAGGCTGGAGGGAGCAGTGAAAGAGCTGGTTGTATTGGAGGTTCTCCTATACAGTGTGATCTTACTGTGGCTGTTATTGCCTTCTGTTTAAGGGCCTTGGTTGAATCTCTGAGACCTGGGTTCAAGTCTCATCTGCATAATTCCTGGAATAAATGGTTTAACTCTCTGCACCTCAGTTGCCCATCAGCAAAACTAATATAATAGATTATTCCTTTGTCCATCCTATGTATTAAGCTGCAAGCTCTTTGGGGCAGGGACTGTCTCTCTGTGCATACAGCACCTAGCAAGGTGGGCCTCTGTCTCAGGTGGGGCCTCTGGGAACCTGTTAATACCAGTAATTGCAATGTGCCTACTTTAGGTCCACTATCTGTGCTTGTAACTGATGACCCAAATTCAGCCCTCTTGTAAGTGGGTGTAACTCCATTGTCAGAGTCCCACCACTTTGTACGAAGCTTTTCTGCAGCCACACTTGAAGAGACGAATCTCTTCTTTCCTTAGTAGGTTTCAGACAGCATCAGCACTCTTTCTTTCCCTTCTGACAAAACTCCCCATGTTAACTGAACAGTAACTTCCCAATGCTGCTCTCAGCCTCCTGCACTGATCACATGGCACAGCCGAAATCTTCATCTCCCTGCAGTTCTTCATCACAGCAGGGCAATAATTAAAGCTCTTTATTCTTTATCATGACATGGCCTGGTAGGGAATATAATTGGAGACTCCCACAGGCCACGTGGAAGTTTTGAAGAGACTGCTGACTCCATTAATTTATTCCTGCTTTGCGCGTTACTGAGGCAGATCCATGGTAGAGCCTAAATAAGCTTTGCTAGGAGATTCGTCGATAGGAGAGCAAGAGCAGATCATTTCCACACTGGGGAAATCCATGGGCGTCCTGATCTGGTGGGGGCTGAACAGAGTAGGAAAGAAGAGGGGTGGGAAATGCTGCAAAGTGGAAGTCACATGCGCACAGAGGGCTGTGGGAAGGAAGTTATAATCAGTAAGGCCAAGGTCACTCACACGTGAAAGCCCCTCCCTTCATGGATGACACAGTCTTGTTTGAGTTTTCATGTGTTGAATTGGCACAGAGACAGAAAGACCATTGGCTTGTATGGCAGGGGCAACACAGGAGTGCCTGTGCAAGGTTGTCTTGACAGGACTCCTCCGTGTCAGGCTGGGTTTCGGTTTCAGCTCCCAGCCATCTAAGGTGGGAATGAAGATGTCCATACACAGTGCTGGCTAGCAATCAGGCCTAGAACACAGCAGTGATTCTTTGCACTTAGTGGTACATGGTTTCTTGTTTCCAATGGTCTCGGGGCACCCATTAAGCCTCCAAACCCCTTTGGAATTTGACTACTGGATATTAGTAAGGCCAGCAGCTGGCCCAAGGGCACATGGCAAGCCAGTGACAAAACTGAGATTAGATCTCAAGAGTCCTGACTCTCGATCCCCTACTGAAAAATCTGGGCTTGTTGTCTGGCTGCAGGAGTCACAGTGTCTCTGACCCAAGAGGGTGTGCTTCTGTAACAGCCTAACATTTAGAGAAGTTGTGTATAGTCCTCTCTGAATATTGCCAGGGAAGTTTCTGCTCTTTCCTCTGAAATGATCTTTTCGCACCTGGAATAGGGCATTTCCGCCTCATCCCCTCCCTTCCAGGCTGCAGCCTTTATCAGATTTTAGTACTCTGCAAGGAAAATGTAACTAAATGCCCCCTTTCTTTTTACATGTGCTATTACACACATATAAAATATATGTTTATTTAAACTATGTGGTATTTTCTGTCTTCAAAAGGAGGTGGGGAAAAAAGAAAGAAAAGGACAGAGAGAATAGAGCAGACAGACCACAGATTCATCAGTCTCAATCCCCAGCCTTTGATAGATGCAGAAAGTCAACGTCAAGGCTCATGCCTCAAGCATGCCCTTCTCATCTCTGACTGTTTGATCATTCTCAGTATTTTGCATCTTGATCGGTGTTCCCACCTGACTTTCTATGCTCCCTCTTCCTGTGTTTGGTCCCTGCTTCTTGAATCCTGTGCCGTCGCTCAGATTGGCTAGTCTGATCTGGGCACATGGCAAGGACCAGGTTCTATGGACTGTGAAAAGAGGGCAGGAAGTGGATGGAGGACCCCAGCTGAGGGTCCCCTTAGTGTAGAGTCAGCTACACTGACTCCTTTGCCAGCTCCTCCTTCCAACCCAGGACTAGGTTTAGGCCGTGGGATTACCCAAGCACTACTTATGCCCTGTCTACACTCAGCTGGTGGATGGCTTCTGCAGGGGGGATCTTACCAGCCATCTTAGTTTTACAGTAGCCCCTAGACTGCTCTAAGGTCCACCAGGGCTGGAACCTAGATCCAGCTGGTGCAGACAGCAGGCAACACAACCAGCTCCAGGTGCTCTGCCTTTTGAAGTCAAGGAACAGCAGCAACTCTGGGCCGTGTAGATAAAGCAAACCATAGAAGAGATGACAAATCACTTATTTTTTACAAACAGATTATTTTTCTTGCCTCAGGTTCTTTCTTGTTGTGGCTCAGAAAAGTACAATGTGTCAGCACCATCACGACTCCTTCTGTCATTTATCCCAGTCTCTCTGCAGGCCAGCACCTTGCACACTCTTGGCTCTCTAAAAACAATTAGAGTTGGTTAATAATAAGTATATTCACATGTGCATCATAATAAAGAGCTCCATTCCTGTCAACTGCATTGGGAGTGGGAAGAGGGATCACAGAAGAGCTCATGGGTGATTTTTGGTGTTTGGGGATTAACTATTTCCCTACCTTTGGCATTTTTTTGGTTCCCCTTGCTCATGGATTAGCTTGTGGGTATCATCAATCAGAGAACTAGAGCATCCCAGTTCCAAGCTTCAGACGTCTGGTATGACGGGAGGCAGGAATTTTTCACTGATTGGCCAGGCTGTCATTTTTCCCAATATTCTTTTCTAATGTCCTTCAGAGACTGAAGTATAGTCTTCAGAATAAATCTGGAACCCTAAGTTAGAGATGGAATTCCTGTGGGGGCCATAGTGCGATTCTGCAAGATTACAATGAGGTTCCTGAAAGGCCTTAGTGGGATTTTTATAGGGTGGCAGTGGGATTTTTCTACAACCATACTGGGATTTCCATGAAATCACACTGGAATTCCTGAGGGTGCTAGTGGGATTTCTGTAGCATCACACTGGATTTCTATAGATTATTCCAGGATTTCTCTCTGATTACTCTATCCATCTGTCCTCGATCTGTTTTACTCCTTACATGGTCACAGCTCTGTACCCAGAACACCACAGATCTTTCTAATAACACAAGATGATTCAGATGGGTGATGGTTCTGCTTCTGGTTCACCTGGGGCATGTGTTCATATAGAACAATGAGAAAGAAACGTAGAGGAAAGGGGCTGTGTCCCTCTCCCAGTTATGTGAGCCTTTGAAGGTGTTGATGTGATGGAACAGCTCTCCCAGATGAAGAATTCCTGTGGGGCCAGCTGTTCCAATGTTCAGCTATCTCTGAACAGCCACATGACAGAATGGTAGGGTCCTTTTAGAAGTACACTTAAATCATGGTCCCATACAGAGGTGGGGCAAGTTGAAGCACATTTTGATCCAGAGCTGCTTTTGAGTCCCCTGTAGCTGCACTCTTCAACCAATCAGTCAGCACAGGATGATGGTTTGCTTTTTCCAAAAGAGGGTTTATTTTCCCCTACCTGTTTTCTAATACGAAATCTACAGACAATTTGAGCCACTTGGGGGATCAAGATGACTCCTGTTCTGATCCTGTAGGTTTCTCAATGCGATCCTATGGAAATCCCAGTGTTATCTAACAGAAATCTCCTTGTGATATAATACGTCCCCCCTCTCTTCTCCCCCCCCCCGGTGAGATCCTGTAGGAATTTCAATATGGTCAGGTCCACCAGGAATCCTGTTATTCTACAGGGATCCCAGTATGATCCTGGAGGAACCACAGTGTGATCCTATGAAATCTTCAGTTACATGGGTAGATTTGCCCAAAATTTCCAAGAGGGCAAGAGATTAGACGTGGGCCTGAGATCTCTTAGTATCATGAACTAAGCAGTGTCCTATAGTTTAGTTGCCAGCCTGTTTGTTAGTAAGGGAGGGGCTGCTAAACAGATGGTAGAATAAAAGCCCTACACAGGCAACTGTCTGGGAAAAACAACCGTGCTATCGCTAAATGCTCCCCCCCCCCACTTAGTTGTTTGGAGGCTCCTGTCATACTAGAGACTGAGCACAAAGAAAAGGTCTGATTTGAGATAAGATAGCATTTAATATCTGAGCTTGGCACATTCTGCCAACCGAGACACTCCTCTGTTGTTCTCCTCTTTCCGATTCCTTTCAAAAATAAGTTGGGAATTGGGTGACTCACACCGTTTATACCCTATTTAGCAGAAATGAACAGGCATTTTGCAGTGTGGCGTGGGCAGAATTCACACCTTTGTCTTTGCCACTGACTTCCTCTGCCTTGTGATAAGACAGCTGGTGCCAAAGTGTAGTGCTTTCAGCAGCATCTCCTTGCTGTACTGTCGAGGGGCAAATGTTAATTGTGTGGATTTTGATCATTATACAAAAGTCCTCCCCATGGATGCCTACATGAATAATTCCAATGCTTTGCCCACCTCTAATATGTTCTGATACAATGTGTTCCATCTGCAGATCTCAAAGCCCTTTTTAAGTATTGCTCTCTCTCTTTAACAGGTGGGGAAACTGAGGAAAGAAGGAGGACACTCACTTGGCCAAGGTCATCCAGCAGGTCAATGGCAGAGAGCAGGAAGTATGCTCCAGGGCTCTGAATGCCCTCTGCATTAGACTATGCTACTTCTCCAGCATCTTTACCCAAGGATGTCAGAGTGCTCAACAAATGTGAGTTAATTAAGCATCAAATGGATACTGTCATATTAGCCCCATTTTATGCATGGGAAAGCTGAGGCCAGAGAGACATGACTTTCCCAATGTGTCACATACAGCTATTTGCCTCTGAATGGATGTGTAAATGTGGGGTGGTCAGGGAGAGGATCATGCCTCTGTTTGCAAAGCAGATCTGTGGCTACATTACCAGTAAAGACACTTAGATTTTGATTGTTGAAAGGACGAATCAAACCCCAGGTCTGCATCCACATTTCATAGGTTGTCCCTGTCTCTGGAAAGTATTAAGTCAAAGCCATTGGTCTAAATGTGCCTGGGCTTTGGAGGATTTAATTCCCAGTCTGAACTGGTGGCTAAAGCCTACCTCCAGTGTAGCATATGTGGGGCAGACGCCACTCTTGTTTACACTAGTGTAAATGCAAAGGTACTCCTCTGAAGTCAGTGAAGTTTCTCTGCATAAATGAGAGTGGCATCTGTGCTGTGTGCGTACAAGTCGGAAAGTGACAGTTTCATACCAGGTGTGGTTGTGTGATGGGCGGAGGGGTGTATGGAACAATGTCTGGGGATACTATGCCTGTATTAATGACCCAGTGTGTGATCTTGGTATGCAGAGATGCAACTAGTTGGGGTAAATGCCAAGTCTCCCCTTGTCCGGTATTAGCTAGGATAAAGCTATCCAGGAATGGCTAGGCTCGGCTGGCTGCCTGATGCGCACCAGACACATGATATTCAGAGAGGCCAGCACATCTCTGCAGATGAACTTTAGGTGGCCACAGACAAGATCAGGTACAAGAAATTTCACCAGGCACAGACCTGTCCTTTGTGCCCCCTCCCCCCGTCCCTGGTAGATGATTACAAGTTCTACTGCTTGAAGCTAACAGGCCACGCTGAGGCACCGGAGATGAGGCAATGGATGCTGAATGAGACTTTTTCTGCAGAGCTGACTTTAGCTTTGCCCTTTTCATGTTGCATTTAGCTCAGCAGGGTTTTACATTTTCGTCACTTACAGAGTCACTTGTCTCAGAGACCTTTTCCGAAACCATCCTCCAAGGATTCTAGGTGGCTGCGTGTCCACAGATTACGTTCGATGGCAGGTAATTGCCAGGAGGAATGGAGAAAGCAGCTTAAAAAGGGAGGGGGGAGCACCAGGTCCCTGGGTCACAGCTGGTTAATTCCAGAGACTGAGCTGAACGGTGAGTGAAATGAGTTTCTCTACATCTCATTAAAGGGCACTTCAGACTTGACCAATCAGATTGTTCTCCCAGCTGGACAATCTAACCTCTGCAGTGTACATATGCTTTTATTGCTGGTAAATGACTCCAGACAGCCCTGGAGTCTGAAGTGTTCTATTACTCACAGTAAAGATACAGAATAAAGGGTTGCAGTACAAGCTTCCTGTACACATTGCCCTAATCTCCCCTGGCGTGGCTGACCCTGGAGACTTCTCATGGGACATGGTAATCCTGGCCCGTTCAGTCCTTCCCATCTAAACTCAATTCAGGAACCTAGAAGAGTCAGTTGTGGTGATTGTTTATGCAATGTGCATAAAGAGTTGGACTGAACCTATAAAATTTGTTTCTAGAGCTAGGTAAATTGTTCAGAACTAGAGCCATGTACAGGAGGAAAATTCTGTTTTGTAAAGGATTTCTGGAGCTTGAAATTTGGTTTCATTTCAAATTGGAACAAAAATCATTTCAAAGTCCTCAGAAAGACAATTCTGAGAAGAAATCTTTTGGGATTAATGGAAACATTTTGATTTTGATTTTGACTTTATTATACTTTATGTAGTACAGCATGTAAAATAATTCTAAACTAAAAGTGGTTGCAAAAATGAAAAATCAAAATGCTACATTACAAAAATGTTGAAATGGGATGTTTTAGCACTGTCAGAGAATTTTTAATCTCCCCCAACCCCAATGAAATTTTTGAGAAATGGCATAGTTTTGCAAAGTGTTTCAGTTTCAATGAAACTGTATTTTCTAATGTGGGGAGGAGAAAATCTGTCAAAACTTTTCTGACCCACTCCCTTCATAGCAAATATTTGTGGGATGAATTTCTTCTTCTTTTCATGACTAGTAGATGATTAGATTGCAGTTTTTTTTTAATGTGTTTGCTTTGGCAAATTATTCACCAAGTAACTTCTGTTCATAACGCTCAGTCCACATATTATAGGTTATGAGTATTTGGTAAGTGAAATTTGAGCTTTTCTTGATTGGCTTATGCGATGTGTGTTTAAATGCCTAGTTGGATGAGCATAATTCTCAAAGTCAGATTTCCAGTGCAAATGTTTGTGATTATGAACTCAGAATTCATTTTCCCCTTACACATTCTCCAGTATTCACTTAAAATTCACTGCTTCTGGAACCGTTCCTTCCAAGAAACTCATTCACTCAGATAGTCACAGAAAAACAAACATTAACTGTGAATGGAATTTAGACTCCTAGGTGGCTAAATCCCCTTTGAAAATGAGGTTTAGGTGGTAAAATCAGTTGTGTGATGCTGGGCCCGGGAACACCTAAATACCTCTAAAATCTGAACCTTACTGCAGTACAAATAGATGACGATGATGAACAAATTTTAATTCATTATCACCTTAGCTGGATTTGAATTGGTGACAAACTTTGTCACTTCATCTTAGCGAAAAAGCTGATGGTCTGTGGCATTGATTGTTCCACTGTTACACTTGGGAGACTGCAGAGGAGAAGGGAGGGTTGGTTGGTTGGTTGGTTTGTTTTTTGGTTTTTTAATTAAATGTTTAAAGTTGTTCATTATTTCTTTTTTCTTCCAAAACATGCATTTTATAATTTCATGTTTCAGCGTAAAACTGCCCCTTTTCATTGAAGAATAAAACTGAGAGTGTTTTCGCTCAGTCGGTGCAGTTTCACAGGCACTCTCAAGAAGCTGTGATGTATTAGAAACCTGTGTTAAAATTACCAGTTCTCACTTTCCATTTTACAGGATTTCCTTCTCCTTCTTGCAGGCGAGGGGCGGGAGAGGTGTCTGTCCTGAAGTGCGCTATATGGGTCCCCTCATAGTCAACCTGCAAAGAGCCAGCCTACAGCAAAGTAACTAGAGACAAGCCTGTCCGCCTTAAGGAGCAGTCTGTTTTGTCTCTCTCTGCTTTGGGTTCTTGTGTATTAGTGTTCTAGAGTCCAAGAAATAGTCATGTTATCCTACAGCCTTCTAGCAAGAGTATTTTTAATGGTTTTTTAATCTAATTTGTGTGTAGGCTGTGAATGCAACACAAACTATAGCAGACGAATGACCTACTTAGTTGGGTATCCTGTTGCCAGTAGAGGTCAGTGCTAGGTGATTCAGAAAAGGATATGTAAGGTCCCTCAGTGACCAGTAATGAAATAACATGGGAAAGTTTCTTCCTATCCCTAGGCCATTAAGTCATGAGCTAAATCTCTTGAAAGACAATGGAAGTCTTTTGTCTGATTTCTATGGGCTTTGGATCAAGAGCTTAGTGGTCAGTTTATGCCCTGAAGCACAAAAGTTCACATCAGTTGTAAATTTGTATTCTAACTAGTTAACCTTGGATTCTCCTACTGTCCATATAAGTATCTATTCTAATCCTTTTTACAGGTCCTAAATTCTTTGCCTCGGTAATACCTTGTGCCAGTGAGTTCCATCGGCTAATTACACATCATGTAAAGAGAGTGTTTCCTTTTATCAATTTACAGTGTGTTTATTTGATTTTATTTTTATTTATTTATTTATTTAAATTTAATTCATCTCTTGTTGTATGAAAATGAATAAATGGGAACATCCAACCAATCTTCTCTATGCCATCTATCTCATATGCTTTTATCACATCACCTCTTATTCAGCTCCTCCCTTCACTAATCTAGTCCTAATCTCTCCTAATTTGGAAGACTTTACAAGCTTCTAATGGTTTCCATCACCCTTCTGATCCCTTAGATTTCTACTCTATCTGTTTTGAGATGGGGTAAATAAATTGAATGCAGAATTCCAGGCAAGAATGCACCATTGATTTATATATTGGATTTTCCAGACTCTTCTCTCTTTCTTAATGCAGTCTAATGTTTTGAGGATTGTTTCATTTTTGTTTATAATTTACCACCCCTGTGTGTGGAGTTTGAAGTTACTATTGAGCCCTCTTTGATAATACCTGGGTCCCTTTTTACCTAACTACAGTTCATTTAGAACCCCTCTTGGAGTCTTTCAGATCAATCCTTTCAGAGTGCATCATGTTACTTGTGCCTACACTGAATTCCATCTGCCAGTGTTGTGTGTGATGTACAGGAGATCAGACTGGATGATCTGCTGGTCCGGGTTGATGTTAAACTCTTGTGACTCTGTAATGTGTTTGCACAGTCACTTTCACAGTTAGGGCCTGAAATTCCTCACAGCCATCTTTAGAGTGGACTGAGCTCAAGAATTTTGTGGCCTCTGCAAATTTTGCTAGTTCAGCCCATCTTTCCAATCTTTAATAACTGATCCCAGGGTGTATCTTAGGGGCAACCTGCTGTCCTTCATTAACCATTTATTCCTACCTTTTGCTTTGTGATTTATCCAGTTTCTAATCCAGGAGCAAAGTTTACTTCTCACCATAAGACTATGTTGCTTTTTTAATAGTCTCCTGGTACAGATTTTAGCAAAGGGTGTGGGTTTTTTGCAAGTCTAAATGAACAGTATCTACTAATAAATACCCTGTTAGCCACTAATTTGTTGATTTGCAAAGAATTCTAATAGGTGATAGAGACATGATTTTCTTTTTTAGAAACTGCAATGCAGTTTGCAGTCCCTTCTCTGATTGCTTAATCCAGGCCAGAATTTAGAGAAACTTGTAATATGACATCAGGCAGTCTGGGAGCTAGAAAACCAGAGAGCACCTCTGCGCTTGTCTGTTGTCCAACGGCGTCCCCATTATATTCATTAGAGCACAGTCCTGGAGACAGTACAGAAACTGTGTTAGTTTGTCACAATGGTCATGTTTATATAGAACACAAGTGCTGTCTGTTAATTTTGTGTAGCCCTTATCTGTGAGTCTGTACCACAAAATGCATGTGATGTATAGTTTGTGGATGGTCCAGCCTCTCTCTCTGTAATATACACCATACTTGATCCAGGATAGATTTTCAGTGAAGCAGGGAGACATGAATCAGTTTCATTCTCTTTCACCAGGAATCTCACCCCACACCCATCAAAATTGATGGAAAGACTCCAATTGACTTAATAGACATCGGGTGTTCCCATACGTACTCTTCTACTCTCCCTGATTAGAAACTGTCTTCAGATTTTTCCCCTAATAATCTTTTAAACATTGTAATCCCAATTAAAAACACAATGTTAGAGGATAATATCTGCTAGGGGAATATTCATCTCTAGAGACGGCAGACCCCATCCCAAACTACATGTAAACAAGATCCACGAACTCCCACTTCATCAATAAAAAATAGATGCCCTTGGGTTGAAAAGTGGTTGCTGCACCACTCGCCCACCACCCTGTTGTTCTTCTTTAAGGAAAACAAGCAGTGAGGAGGACAGCGAGACAAATAAATGCTTATTTTAACTAGGGCTCTGCTTCTCATTTATAAGTAGGCACCAGTTTGTTCACTCCAGTTTCTATCCTGTGTGACAACTAAACCCGGTCAATATATTGCTTGGGGTTTCTGTGACGGGTGTCAGCAGGTTCTGGTGCAGTGAATCACAGCTTTTTCTGAGGTCCATTTAAATTATTTCAGTATTTTTTGCTATAAACCCAATTTAGCCGTGAAAAATTAATTCCAAGCTGATACTTGGCTTGAAAGTTGCAGTTTAGAAGCAAAATGGTTGTAATTAAGGGCAAGCACCCAACCAATTTATACCAGCTAGCCTTAAGTCTGTATTCTCGCTATGCACCCGATTCTGATCTTGTTTTCATTTGTTTCAATCTGGAGGAATTCAATTGAATTTAATGGAGTTATGTTGGTCTAATGTGTGAACAAAATCAGGCCCAATCAGACCAGAGTTTCAAGTGCTCAATCTGTAGTAGGAGCAAAATTTACAAAAGAGCTCCACACCCATTAAGACAGCAAATAAGAGCTGGATTTCAAGGACTCAGGGCTTGTGGCTAGGTGTTCAATTTGCTTTTCACCTAACAGGCTGCACTCCTTTGAAAATCTGGCCTGATTGTGGGTGATGAACCCTCTTGAAAACTCTGACTGGGGGTAAATTTTCAGAAGGGCCTAAATGACTTAGATGCCAAAGCCTCTTTTGAAAATGAGACTGAAATGCCATTCTTACTGACTTTCAGAGGGAGTTCGACTCCCAAGTCTCATAAGCGCTTCTAAAAATGTTACCCTGTATATGTCTCTTTATCACTGGAAGCATGGTCTACATGAAAAGTTAGGTCAACCCCTCCTGTTGGTGTAGGTGTTGTGTACACTTAAGAGCTATAGTGATGTAGATGCAGCAGTTCAATTGTACACACGCTCCATGTATAGACTTGGGGTGTGCATGTATGTATGTTCCAAAGAGGTAGCCATGTTAGTCTAGGTCAGCCAAACAAATGAGGGGTGTCTCACTTCTGCCAGGGAGCCATGGGTCCCTTGTCCCCGGGAGTCCCCGGAGGCTGGGAGCCACAGCTCTCCATCGACTTCAGAATCTGCACTAGTCTCTGTAAGTCAACTTAACAAGGTTGACTCTAAGTGAACTTCAGCATCTAGTGTAGACTCTGTAAGTCAACTTTGTTAGGTCAGCTTAACAGAGTCGACTTAGTTTTTTAAGTGTAGACATACCCAAGGAGTCCTGCGGCACTTTTAAAGACTAACAAATTTATTTATCACATGAGCTTTCATGAGAGAAAATCCCACTTGGTAAGATGCTTTGAAGATGGGGAACTTACAGAATGGGAGGAAATTAAACGTATATATGTATATACATGTATATATGTGTATCTTTGTATGTGTACAGCCAAAGCTGCAGGTAGAATAAACATCACCATAGAGATCAATACAAACAAGAATGTGAGTTACTCTTCTGAAATTCACAATAAAGAGCTAATGTGGGGTGGGGCCAGGTTACTTTCTGAAGTTGTCATGGACTATGGCAATCAGAGAAGAGGTCCGGAATATCATCTGAAATGGAGGTGCTAAAAGCAGAGTGTGTCAAAAGCAGTCATGTCTGTTAGCAAGGACAGGGATTTGTAGCCTTTCATGGGGGACAGGAGGGGAACCATTGCTCAGTCCAAACTGGTTTTGTGGACAATGCTGCAGTGCCAGTCAGAAAAGGGGGAAGAGCTGGCAGAGGGTCCAGAGGTGTAACCGTTTGCCGGGAGCAGACTGTGTTCACACACCTAACAAGATGGGACACAATGATCAGATGGCAGCTTTGCCTAGTCCAGGAGTGGGAGGCAGGGGTCCCAAAGGCGTAGCCACTGAACATCACCTGCCACTGGCACCCATGTCTCCTGCCCTTTGGGCCACTTAGTGACATTTGGCGGATATTGCTTTCATCACTGCCACCCTGTTGATTGCTGGCAGCACTTACCAGTGAGCAGCATCTCCTGCTGAGCAGGCCATGCTCGACATGTAGAATTATTCATTTCTTTTATCTTTGATTTTTATAGTTTGCGGGGGGGGGGGGTTGCTTTTATTTCCAAAGGGATAAATTGCAGACAGGTTTTTCTCGTGTCAAAAATGTCTCAAATCGTTAACTGTATTGGCAGAGTGAGGAGATTTATGGAGCTAGCAGAAAGGAGTTTGGACAGTTATGGGTCAGTTTTGGTGTTTTGCAGGATTGCTTAAAAAGTAGCACAGATACCTCATCTCTCTCACTCTCTGCCCCATTTCCCCTCTTAATTCCATAAAACTGTAGAAAGGTAAGGCTGGAAGGGACCTCAGGTGGGCATTTTATCCATCCCCCAGGACTGAGGAGGATTAAGATACCTGGATTATCCCTGACAAGTCTTTGTCTAACATATCCTTTAAAATCTGTACTGAGGGTGAATCCTCAACCTCCAGTCTAGATCACTTGTTTCAATGCTTAATTGTCCCTAGAATTACACAGTTCCCCCCCAAATATCCAACATAAATCTCCCTTACTGCAAACTAAGCTGATCACTACTTGTCCTACCCTCTGTGGGCACAGAGAACAATTGATAACCATCTTCTTAATAACAAATTTAACATATTTGAAAACCATTATGTTCCCCCCTCTCTTAATTGTCCTTTCTTTAGATTTAAAATGCCCAGTTCCTTCAACCTTTCCTCATGTCACATTTTCTGAAGCTTTCATCATTTTATTGCTCTCCTCTGGACTCCCTCCAATTTGTGCGCATCTTTCTTAAAGTGTGGTGCCTAGAACGGGCTGCAGTATTCCAGCTGAGGCCTCACCAGTGCCTAATACAGCTGAACAGTTAGCTCCCGTGTCTTATGTATGACATGCTGGTTAATACATCCCAGAACAATACTGACATTTTTCACAACAGTAAATTGTACGGGTTTTACAATTTGCAGTTCGGCTCTTGTACATGTATATTGCTCCCAGTTGTGCTGCTTCTGGGTTTGTACTGTTTTAGGCCAAACTGTACACTCATTCACCCTCCATAAAGTGTGTGTGTGTGTGTGTGTGTGTGTGTGTGTGTGTGTGTGTGTGTG
>ML685846.1:517575-553761 GCA_007922175.1 Pelusios castaneus | reverse complement strand
GTGTGTGTGTGTGTGTGTGTGTGTGTGTGTGTGTGTGTGTGTGTGTGACAGAGAGAGAGAGAGAGAGAGAGAGAGAGGGAGAGAGAGAGAGAGGTGGGGTGACTATCCCACACTCATCAAGAAGGGTTAATGGAGTTTAGATGAGCCAATTAACCAATTAGGCTGAAGACTGAGATGGAAACTCTAATTAGGGGAAACTCAGGTGTTGAGGAACAGGCAAAGGCTTCTATAAAACCAGAAGCTGATAGTAGAGGAGGGGGCTATAGGGAGGTAATCTGCTGTCACTCCCTGGGGGGAAAAGGAGTGTGTCTAGGGGCTATAGAGAGAAGAAGCCAGCCCACAGTTGCTCCCTGGGAGGAGGTAATAGAGAGGCTGGAAAACCCCAGAGTGTGAGGAGTGCTGGGATGGGAAACAGCCCAAGAAGTAAGCAGCAAGGTTGGGGACTGAACTGACCTTGGCTGCATGTTGCTGGGTTCCAAGTCAGGGACCCTACAGGTTGGGCCCAGGTTCTCCTACCCGCCACTGGGAAGGTGGCATTGTCAGGGCAGTGAACTGCAAGACAGCCTGGATCACTGCAGGAGTGACAGACTTGAGGACTGTGCCCTGGAAGGGGAAACACTGAGTGACTAGCTGGAGGGCCAAGTCACGAAGAGGGGGCTGTGGTTCCTGGAGTGGGAGAGGAGCTGCAGACCAGAGAGAGATGGAGTAATGGTGTGCAACCACAGCAAGGGGACCTCATGATATAATCCATTCCTCAGAGGAGCCAGGTGGAGGTGCCAGTGAAGCCCCTCATGACATATTGATCCAAGTGAGATTCAGATCTGACCACTAGAGTGGCCTCCATGGATTAAGCCAGTGCCCCTTCTTGTCTGCTGCAGATGCTGTATAAGAAAGCACAAGAAATGCTGCAGTAGTTCATTACCACTGCTGCTGATAGCAAACGTTTCCTAACCCACACCACTTAGAAGCTGGTTTAAACTCTGCAGCATCAAGCCTTCTAGCCCATTATAAAAACAAAAAAGATTCCTGCGGTGTGTCCTTCACAGCAACTTTCCTCCATTTCTGAGGTTCAGTGTTAAGTACGTATCACTGAATTGTCTTTTTATTCTGAATTGAGATTCATTTTCCAAGGATCAAATCTGTAATTCCGATCAAAGAGTTGGGGTTAGAGGATGTAAATTGCCATAGCTCCACTGAGTTCAATGGAGTTGCATCTGATTAAACCAAACAAGGTCCTAGCCCACGATATGTAAAACAAAAAAGCAGTGAGAGCCGAACAATGAACTTCAATAGCATAACATATGCTGCTCCAAAACCGACCTGATCAAAACAGGAATTATTACATTATGGGAGCAATCAGCCCTCCCCATCAAGTGGAAAACCCTCATGCAAGAGCCTAGCTGAGCCATGCCTCTTACTGATAATTGACATATACAATTAAGTGACTATTGTGCTTATAGGTGTATGAATCAGGTGATCCCAACAAAGTACCAGGAGGCTGCCCTCATTGCTACTCTGGCTAATTACATATCAGTTAATTGCATCAATCATATACCTGCATATCCAGTGGGGGAGCACAGCCTGCTCCTTGTAGTGTGATGGCAAGAAATGGGAAATAGGCTAGCTGAGAGTGTCTGTAATTGCTGTGCTCAGCCTTGGGCAACTGAATACTCTGCTTATGTGCATGTTCAAGAGATGACCATATAGTTGTGCATGGAAGCATGCTCATTCCCCCTTAAGCACATACGCACACTGACTCCTGCACACAGTCACACCCTTGCACACATGCTCCAATGTTACATACACTGATGCACCCAACCACTCATGCTATTACCCACCCATGGAATGGGCCTTGGTTTTCCTCTCCACTACACCCTTGCAATCACATTAGTGTATGTTGGATTACAGAGGTGGAAAGGAGAGCATATATAGCCCACAGTGTCCCTCACTACCAGAATACAACTAGTCATGCAGTGTGCATACGCAGATGTGCAAAACCTTGTGCATGCATGCGATCATGGAGATGCTGTCATGCCTACGAATAAAATGCATACTTATCCAGAGCACGCGTGAGTGCACACCCCTCACTGTGCAGCTAGGATACTGGAACACAGCTGTTCAAATCTCTTCGGCTCAAGCTCCCTCATTTAAATCAATATGAGAGAATTATTAGGTTGTGATTCTAAAAGGAAATTGTAAATCCCCTCCTTTACTGCTTTCTGTGCAAGACTTACCACTCTGTCCCTGCCTATGAGCAGCCATGTTCAGTGTATTCTCTGTCAGATTGGCTGGTGGTGGGAGGAGTGCAGTCAACAGCAAGCCTGATGGATTGCCCTGCATGCCAGTTTTTTGAAGCCCCAAAGCATAGGAAGTTCTGCTAATGATGAGACACCTGACTGCAAGCTTCTGTACAGCTAGGACTCTATGGAACTCAAAGACTGAAGAATGGCCTGGCTTGTTTCCGCCATCACAATCTTATTTTCTTTCCCTATGTCTCTATGGGAGTTTGGCCCAGTATGCAGTCCTCAGCCTGGTGAAGCATGGCCCTCAGTGTGACTAAACCCTTGGGCTTCAACGCCAAGATTCAGCTCTGTCCCGTACCCTACGTGTCTAAGCCTAGACATCCAGCTACTTCTAGCACCGTAGCATGAGCCGAAATCTGCAGACTCAGATTCTGAGACTCAATACTGCGGATTTCTGCTTGCCATGTTGACATAGCCGAGTTGCTACTGCAGCACTAATTGACACAGGTAATAAACAAAAGGAGTGCGGGAGCCTACGATATGCCCTGGTAGTCAGGGACACAATAAAGAAGCAGATGTCCTCTGAGGGAATCTAGTTATCTCCACAGATGTCTCAGGCAGCCATCAGCAACTTGTATGGCAAGGAGGCCTGTGCAGAAAGCCATGTGCTTTCATGTCAATCTGAACCCACTTTGATGAGCCCCTGGAGAATGCAGCATTGTCCAAGCTCATTGGGTAGCCTTTCCATATGACTGCCATCCTGCCATAGATGCTGCCACACTCCCTGGCTTGAAGTGGTGTCTATGATGAGATGACTGGATTTGAGGATGCGGGAAGAGCCATTGACGTGGTATACCTGGACTTTAGCAAGGCTTTTGATACAGTCTCCCACAGCATTCTCATCGGCAAGTTAAGGAAGTATGGGCTGGACGAGTGGACCGCAAGGTGGATAGAAAACTAGCTAGATCAACGGGCTCAGTGGGTAAGAATCAATGGCTCGATGTCTAGTTGGCAACCGGTAACGAGTAGAGTGCCCCAGGGGTCAATCCTAGAGCCGGTTCTGTTCAACATCTTCATTAATGATCTTGATGATGGGATAGACTGTGTGCTTAGTAAGTTCATGGATGACACCAAGCTGGGGGGAATGGTAGATACTCTGGAGGGCAGGGACAGGATCCAGGGAGTCTTGGACAAATTGGAACACTGGGCCAAAAGAAACCTCATGAGGTTCAACAAAGACAAGTGCAAAGTCCTGCACTTAGGACGGAAAAATCCCATGCACTGCTATGGGTTGGGGACCAATCAGCTAAATAGCAGCACTGTAGGAAAGGACCTGGGGGTTATGGTGGACGGGAAGACGAACATGAGCCAACAGTGTGCCCTTGTTGCGAAAAAGGCCAATGGCATATTAGGCTGCATCAGTAGGAGTATTGCCAGCAGATCGAGGGATGTGATAATTCCCCTCTATTCGACACTGGTCAGGCCGCATCTGGAATACTGTGTCCAGTTTTGGGCTCCCCACTACAGAAAGGATGTGGACAAATTAGAAAGAGTCCAGCGGAGGGCAACAAAAATGATTAGGGGGCTGGGGCACATGACTTATTAGGAGAGTCTGAAGGAACTAGGCTTATTTAGTCTACAGAAGAGAAGACTGAGGGGAGATTTGATAGCAACCTTCATCTACTTGAAGGGGTGCTCCAAAGAGGAGGGAGCTAGGCTGTTCTCGAGGGTAACAGAGGACAGAACAAGGAGCAATGGTTTCAAATTACAGCTGGGGAGGTCAAGGTTGGATATTAGGAAAACCTTTCTCACTAGGAGGGTGGTGAAGCATTGGAATGGATTATCTAGGGAGGTGGTAGAATCTCCATCTTTGGAGATATTTAAGGCCCGGTTAGACAAAACTCTGGCTGGGATAATTTAGGGGAAGTGGTCCTGCTTTTTAGCAGGGGGTTGGACTAGATGACCTCGTGAGGTCCCTTCCAACCCTATTATTCTATGATTCTATGATTCTATGTTGCCACACCCCCTGGCTTGAAGTGGTTTCCATTGTATGCAGGGTTTATAGTTTGGTGCACTGACTGCCAGCACCCGCACTATAAAATTGTTCCAGCACTCTGCCTCCTGCTATATGTAACTTGATGTCACATGGGCACATCTCTAAGCTTCCCCTTCTGCCATGGCTCTGCCTGTAGGTGGCCTCTGGACATTGGCCTGGGTGGTGAGCTGAGTATAGGAAGCTCTAGAAGGAGGCAGGCAGACTGTTTTCAAGTGGCATCTAGTGCAGGGCTTCTTTTATCACCCAAATCCAGATGCACTGCTCAAGGATGTTTGAATCAGGAAGGAGGCTGGTTAAGGCCATTCTCTATAACAAGCCCATGAAGTCAATCACCAGGGTGCATGTGAGAGAGAAAAAAGCCACCACTTCTGAGTCAGAAGACTATAACATCCCAGGAACCCATAGCTTTCTCTCCCTAGCCCTTGGAATCACCTCACCTTTATCCAGAATGTGCTCTGTCCCCTGCACCTTCCTGAATTCTCTTGCTTTGGACTTTGCTTCCCCTTCCCTGGTCACTGAAGAGCGGCTCATCTGTACGTCTGGTTTTGCTGATATCTGAAGCAAGCTTACTAAGCGTATGAGGCTGACTCAGGCTGTGTGAGCCGGGATTGATGCTGGAAGGTTTTTCTAATTGCACTCTCAAGGCGGTGCAGATTGAGTTTGCTCATCCTTATCTAGATAAAGACCAGATCTCTGATACGCAGCACCTCAGCTACAAAATTGCCAATTTACTTTTCAGCTCATTCGGTAAGTTCAAGCTGAACAAGTTGTTCCAACTTTCCCTTCTGGGATGCAAGTTCGCCTCTCCCTCCTTAAACTGTGGAAGACTTTATAGCATCTAATGCTAAGTTCTTCCCAGGTTTCCTCTTGCTCTTCATAACAGAATTGTGCAAAGCTGTAAAGCAGATGTATAGGACCCAACTCATCCAGTTACATACATCTGCGTTTACAGAATCCTAGAATAACCAAGAAAGCTGCTATGCAATAATTCCCCTTCCCCAGAATAATGTGCACCATTATACGCATTTATGGAGGGGTTTGACCATTTGTCTTTGCTGGAAACGGGATGAGGTGTCAGACGAGACAGTACCTTCATCTGATCAATGGCAATTTCTACTTTCCAGTGAGATAATATTGCATAGAAGGTATATTATGAGGGTTTTGCACCTTATTCTGGACCATTGGGTACTGACCACTCTCAGGATACAGGACTAGATGGACCAGTGGTCTGTCCTGGCATGTCGCCTATGCTACAGTGCCAGGCACAAGGGAGCTGAGCCTGGGAGCCTGTGGCACTGGCTGTCTTGCCTCTGAATGTTTCTGGAGTCCTGTAAATTCACTACTAGGCCCTGAATCCTGCTGTCAGCTATGCAGGACTAAATCAGGAGTGACCCCAGTGAAGACACTGAAGTTACAACATTGTCCAAGTAAGTGTAAAGACAGACTCTCAGTCTCTGGCATGGCTGAGACATACGTGATTTCAGCTGCAGAACACTGAATTCCTAGGCCTGCGCAGAGCTCTGACATTGGGTCATTGGTTGCAGGCCTTGGAGGAGACCCGAGGGGAAAGGGTGGTCACAGTCTGTGTCCTTCAAGTCTCGAGGTTAACAGCATGATTAAAATATTAAGAAAGCAAATGTCATCAAAGTGAAATAGTGTGCCCCTTCCAGCATAAATCCAAGTGCAGCTTCTTGTGCTGATCAGACAGGTCACTCAAGTGCTCACGGTCCCTGTCTCTGCAGGGGGAAATCACTCTCCAGTGTAGCAAATAGATCCAGTCAAGCTAATTCATCTCTCACTCACAGTGGTTACACCTATTGCAATATTCCTGGCTTCCGTGGAGTTATTCCTGATTTGCACCAGCGTGTAACGAGACTCACCAGCCTCATTCTGATCTAACACAGGTTTTACCCTAGGGGTAACCCCACTGACTGACTTCAGTGGAGTTACTCCAGATTTGCTCCAGCATTACTGAGATGGGGAGTTGGGAGGAGATCTTAGACACTCACTGTTTGCTGGAGACCTTTTGCATCCTTCTCAGGTACTACAACAATTCCACACACAGCTGAGCTCTTTGTTTCTGTGTTACACTGTGAAATGCTGGGATCCAGAGCTCGACTCAAGAAGCCCATTCAGGTTCCCTGACCCAGTCAGCTCCCAGGCCAGACTTAGGGCTTGGGACTTCCTTCCCCCAGACCCTAGCTCTTCTGCTGCCGTGTATATCAATTCAAACAAGTATTTCCTTAATTATGCACACAACCTCACCAATGACCTCACCTCCTATTACAAGGAACATATCCTTGTGCTAAAATACATATATATTCCGAACATGCTCAAACCATGGCCAAGAGGTTAGGTAGAATTCTAGAGCCAGATTTTGAAGTTAGTAATAGTGATTCATAATCTATTTCTGTTGGGGTAGCTCCTAGGCACCCATATCATGGACCAGGACCTCACTGTGCTAGGCAGTGTACAGACAAAGGCCAAAAAAATTATCTGTGTCCCACAGAGCTTACAATCTCCATATGTCAAGGTGGATACAGGCAAACAGATGGGGGAGCACAATTAAGCTGTGTTGATCAGCAACCTAACAGTTAGAAAAGAAGTTCGTCTTTGACGTTGTTGTTGCTATCAAGGCAAAGGAAGGATTTAAAGCAGTGGTTTTCAAACTTTTTTCTTCGAGACCCAGTTGAAAAAAATCATTTATGCCCACGACCCAACAATTACATCTTTCAGCAATGCATTCCAGTGCTTTTGTGGCAGCAGCAGGAGGTGCCGCGACTTAGTGCCTGAGGGTTTGCGACCCAGTACTGGGTCCCGACCCTAAGTTTGAAAACCACTGATTTAAAGGACGATGAGGTGGTTCTGTAGGTGTTCGTGGAGGTGCCTCCCAAGTGCAAGGGCCAGCAGGAGAGGAAGGGTGCAGACACTTTGAAAAGAAAAATGTATCAGATTGGGGATGAAGGCTTGGAGTTGAGGTGAGAACTAACTTTTCAACAGTGAAGGCAGGGTGGAGATAGGAGCTTGAAATCTTTCAGTATAAAACATCAGCCAAGAAAAGCTGCTTCTGTTTGCCTCACGTGGGGGCTTAAAAACATACGAGCATTCCCCCTTCCTGTCCACAGACCCAACACAGAAAATTCAACTTTTGGTGGACGGGGCAGATCAGTAAATCCATGTAGCTCAACTTGAGCCACTGGAGCTATTTTCAATGTAGACCAGCTGAAGATCTAGTCCAGTGTTTCTAAATATTTTCTGGTGTCACCCCATCACCAGGATTTCAGCACCAAATAGCCCCTCCCTTTGTAACCCAAGCATAACCAATGATTTAGCCCACCGAGGTAGGTGTATACTTTATAGCATGCAGTGAGTTGCAGTGAAGCAGGAGAGGGCAGGGACACATCCCAGCATCTGTTTGGAAGAGCAAGAGGTCCTGATTCCCTTCTCACTGGCACCTGCATAGCTCTGTTGACCCAAGCAGAGTTGTGGCTGATCTACAGCATCCTAAGCGGGAATCAGACCCAAAATCTATTTAAGTAATGGTTAGTTCACACCTCCAAGGCAATGACAACCACTAAGTAGGGGAAACAGGAGGGAGATTGTACCATGTCTCTCTCATTAGCAGACGCATTACTTGAACACTCGATCACAGGTGGGAACGGTGTCTAGCTTGTCAAGTGCTAGACTGGGAGCAATACTGCTTTTTTTTTTTTTAGCTGATGCACGCTGCAGAGCCTTTCTTTCTGGAGTTGTTTTCTCTCTCTTTCTCCAGCATCCCCTGCCTCGTGAGCAGGGACAGCGTCTGAAAAGGAACAGACAGGCCTAGCACACAAGGCTCTCTGAGATTGTGCCGAACTTCCTAGCGTTGTCAGGACAGAAGAAGCAGTAGCTGATGGTGGCTGTCTTGGTGAGTTACACCTGTTCTGACAGAAGATGGTTCATGTCGTCCTCTTTGGGGAGTTGAGACAGTCAGTGGCAGGCCTGACATGAAGCCATCAGCCTTTCATCCTGAGGAGTGACAGGAGACCAGGACAGTCTTCTGAGAGCCAAGGGTCTCGGAAACCTACAGGGGTGTTACGAGGCCATGGTGATGTTTCCCTTCCTTTGAGAACCAGAAGAGGTCACTGTGTCTGTTGGGATGAAGGGAGAGGGTCTCAGACAGCAATCGGAGCTTTGAGACAGGAAGGTTTAATGAGACTGGCAGTGTCAAAAACCCCTTGCCTTGACGTCACCTTCATGGGCCAGTGAGAGCGAGTAGTGAGGTGAAGCTTAGTTGTTAGTTACAGATGGAGCACTGTAGTCTAGCAGATAGAGTGCTGGCCTAGGAGGCAGAAGACCCAAGTTCCAATTCTGTCTCTGGCCTTGAGGTCATTTACATAGGCTCAAATATTCAGAAGTGCCCGCTTGTTTAGGATCAGTAAATGACACCCCCTACATGAAGGACTTAAAATGAGTGACCGCCTCAGTTTCATTGCCTGTAAAATGAGGCATTAATATTTTACCTACTTTTGTAAAGTCATTAGAGGTGGTCTAATACTTGTTGCTAGATGAATTCAAACTGGGAATAAGGCACGTTTTCAAGTGAGGGTAACTGTTGTGGTGGCGGTGGTGGTGGTGTCTCTGTTGCTTGAAGCTTTTGAATCAAGATTGGCTGTCTTTTGAAACAGATATGTTCTACTAGCCCAGCGAGAAATTTTGGCCTGTGCTATGCAGGTCAAGCTAGATGATAAGGATGGCTCCCTCTGGCCTTCATGTCTATGACACTAGCATTAATGATGATGATTCTTTGCATTTCTCCACAATTTTTGGTCCAAGGATCTCAATCTGCTTTGCAAATATTTCTAACTCACCGGGACCCTTGGTCACCTTGTAGGGCACGGGAGCAGCTACATTTTATTGGAGCTATGGCACTGCAGCACCATGGTGTAGATGCTTGATACAGTGACAGAAAGGGTTTTTCCATTGCTGTTGAACCTCCACCTCCCCTAGCGATGTTAGCTAGGTCGACAGGAACTTTCTTCAGTTGAACTAGCTTTATATACACCAGGGATCAAGTTAGCATTGCTACAGCGCTCAGCGTATGGGCACTCTAAGCTCTGGAGCCATGTCAACCTCACTTTTAAATGTAGATCAGATCCAATAAGAGATCTTATTCCCAAATGCAGCACAGGAGAACAGACAGAACCAAAGGACCGCTTTTGCTTTATCTCTACCCAAGGTTTCCTCGGAGGAATGAGAACACTGGATTCCATGGACAGGCAAAAGGTTAGCAGAAGTAGGGTATGGAGCATGTTGCAGATGTTGCAGAAGCCAGCTAGGAATATAACTTAGAGGTGGGTAAAAGTCTCTTGCCAGCTGAATAAAATTCCAGGGGTATTTCTCCTGTGCATTCCCTGTTTTCTTGCCATGATCTCAGTTTAACAAGCTGCGTGTTGGTAAAGTAGCTGTATCCTTTTCCATTTGATAGCATCTAATTGGCTGTGGATAATCCTATATTAACTCTCCTGGCTGGATCAAAAAGCCCTTGTGAGCCTCAGTCACATCCCATCTCTGCAGAAGGTTCTGTTATCATGTTTATGAGCAACCGCCACAGACAGGAAATTTGCATATAAATAACCTGCCAGCATGGAAAGTCCGAGAGAGGCACCTGGTACCTACTTCATTTATTACTCTGGTAATAAAGGGGCAGAGGCAAACGGGCCACTTGGACTGGCAGCTGTATCAAGGCAGATTCATCTCCCATCACGGCTTTGGCCACTCTGGTTCTATGGACAAAGTCATAGGAATTTGTCTGTACACCTAAAATTTAGATATGGATGGGTGCCTTTCTGTTGCTCTTGCCTCCTACTGAGGGGGTGGGTTAAGACCAGGTCTCCTGATGCTCAGGGCCATTGCTAGGTGTGTTAACCAGAACAGACAGTGAAGGGATCCTGTACTTAACCATATTGCCAGAGCTGACATTGCAGGTTAATGATATGTCAGCTTTGAGTTAGCCCTTCTCTGTGCTTGGAAGGCAGAAGGGGGGCTGAGTCTAGGGATGGTCTTGTTGTGTACGCAGCAGACTCGGATTCAGAAGATCTAGGGCAGTTCCTCAGATTTGCCACCAAAAACAATGGCTCAGGTGTGGGGAATCTCTCTCGCATCCTCTGCAGTGAAGATGGATGCCAAGAATGCTTTTAATTACTCCACAGTGACCTTGTCTTCCTTGAGGGCTCCTTTAGCACCTGTGTTGTCCAGTGGTGCCATTGTTTGGCAAGCATCCTGATTCTAACATACTTTAAAAAAAATGTGCTGTCAGTTTTGTAGGGAGGAATTGGGGAAAACAGGAGTGAAGGAAATCTGACTTTCCCTCCTCCTTTCCCCCAACACACCCATACACACGTGCAGAGGTAGAGCCATGAGGAAACGCGTCAGTGGTAATAAGTTTATTGGAAGCCTCTGCAGTGGGTGTGGAACAGGGTGGGAGGTGGAGGTAGCTGTGATGTTGAGGATGGAAGGGGTGAAAGAGGTTCACCAGGACTTGGGGCGTTTAGTCTGGCTGCTGCGGTGGTAGATGGAGAGTGTTATGCAGTCGTGAGTCAGGCTTACCACTGGATATTTGGCATAGATGTGACTAAGACTAGGCGGTGCTAGAACAACAGGGCATAGGGGATGGAACTGATTGAGCAAGCTGGCTGGAGGACGTGGCACAGCAGGGCTTCTGCAGGAGGATTGATTGACCAGCCTGGAAGAGATGGAGGGAAGTTTTTCTGCCACCGGCCTCTTCTGCAGGAGGTTGTTGTGGAGCAGGAGCGGAGGGCTGAGGCAGAGGAGTTGCCGGCATACAGAGAGTCAGTGATGGTGCAGGCTGAGAGGAATCAAAGGCATGAGAAATAAACACATTTGCAAGGCGTGTGAGGCTTTTGCCAATGAGGTTTTTTTTTCCTTCCCCCTCCCCTCTTCCTGCTTAAGTAACGATAATGAAACAGAAACAATTAATATAATGTCAGCCGCAGGGTGAAGTGCAAGTCCCGACGCAGAATAAATAAAATAGGCCCATTCTGGCTACACACTCAAACAAATTCCAGCCTAGATAAAAACCAAAGGAGTTCAAAGAGAATATAATGAATGGGATGAAATAAACAGCCAATCGCCTACAGATAGGATCGGCTGGCAAGCAGGGGAGAATGCTGAGTAGTGCGATAGGAGTGGGGAGCAGGGATGGGAAAGTCTGAGTCCGAAGTACCCAGAGTGACCACAAAAGATGCAGGGCCAAATCCTTCACTGCTCCACAGCAGCATGGCCACACAGGGATCTGTCTCAATCTGTCAGAGCCAGCTATATCACCACTGTCTGCTCCAATGTAAAGGCTCTGCGTAAGCCTGCGAAGACAGGAGAGGCCCAGAGCAAAGCAAAGTTGGAGAAGTTCCTCCAAGTTGAATTGGGGGGCTATGACTTTGAAGGAATAGGAGTCTGGGAGGAGGGGGTCCACACACTGAAGGGAGGCTTACACTAGCTTTGTGATGTGAGGGCAGTGTGTAGGGGAGGGGGTCTAAGGTAGCTGGAAGCAAGCTACCCAGCCCAGGTAGATAGTCACTCCAGCCAGGGCTGTCCCTGGGGGGGTGAAAGGGGCGATTGCCCCGGGCCCCACGGTTATGTGGGCCCCGCAGCCCCTCCTCCCACAGCCACACCGCTGCCTTCAGGTGGAGCAGGCAGGTCACACGGCCGGCTCCCTGCCACAGGCGGCCTCCAGGACTGGAGCCTTCTTCCCCTTCCCCCCCCCCCCACCCCGCAGCCTCGGCCTCCCGGCCAAGGGCCGGCTCCCTGGGGGGGCAGAGCGGGTCGGTTGGCCCGCCACACTCCTTTCCAGCATGGGAGCGGGGCCCCGGTTTGGCCAATTGACCCTGGGTCCCTACTCCTCCCACGGGACAGCCCTGACTCCAGCAGGAATAGAGTAATGTGGTGGGCTCAGATGGCTAGCTTGAGCCTTCACCGACGCTGCAATCTTATGCTAGGATTTTTAGCATGCTAGCTCAAGCCAAGCGAACTGGCATCTGTCTAGCCTGGGCTGGATGGCCCACTCCCAGTTGCAGCGTACCTACCCTTTGAGGGTTGGTGGAGATACTCCCATTACCCCCTGCAGAACTAGAGGGAGTTGTTATAATTTGGAGGGGGGGAGAGAGGACGGGGGAAAGAGAAGGCACATTTCTTAGCTGTCCGTGAAAGCCCTGCTTTTGGATAACAGCCCTTTACCTTACGACTGGTTCCAATATCACACTAGGGGCCTGTCATGGACTCTTTGCATGAGCCTTTGCAGAAATACAAAGGAAAGACTGTAAGCTCTCCGGGGCAAAGACTGTTCTAAGAGCCGGGAAATTCTCCTCTCTCTCCTGGAGTGAGGAATCCAAATCCACCCCCCTGGTTTCAAACCCTCCTAGAATTTGGATCTAGAACTATATTTCACGGTTCATCCATAACTCAAGCATGAGCCAAAACAAAGTTCTCTATTTACCTATCTACCCTATTGCTCTTGAGTGCTCCAGGAAGCTTACATCTGGATCTGAACGCTATAGCTCAGGCTCACATCTGGGTGGTATTAAGTTTTCTAATTGAGCTATAATCCTGAATCCTGTGGGTTATGATTGAATCTGAGTTGGATCTTAAATCTGTTTATTATCCTGGTCACTATTTATTTGTATTACGGAGCATCCAGAGGCACCAACCAACCTGGAGGCCCCATTGTTCTAGGTTCTGTACATATTCATAGGTGAGAGACAGTCTCCACCCCAAAGAGTTTACAAATCAAATAGACCACTCAGACAAAGGGTAGGAACAGAAACTGATAAGAGTCAAATGAAATGACTTGCCCAAGATCACTCAAGAGGCTGGTGGCAGAGCTGGGAACAGATCTCATGTCTCCTGGGCTCCAGCCCGCTGTGTTATCCATTAGAAAACACTGCCCTCCAACTCAAGGGTGGCTTTTCTCTAGCTCCCTCTCTGTAATATGTATCAGCCTGATTGTATGTGGGTTCAATGCTGTTTTTGATACCTGAGAGTTGGGGTGAAAGTCCAGAGGGAATGAGATTGAGTGTATTCACTAACCTTCAAGGTTTGTACTTGAAACCTCAAATCTTGCACATTTCTCATTGTTATCCAGATGGGACTCATTCCAAGTGGATGTTAGCAGAACTCCACAGGAGCATTAGCTGCTCCAGATCAGCATTTTAACCTTCATTCCATTTCTATTTTCTTTCACGGCCCCAGGGGACCAACTCAGAACTTTTATCAGAAACAGAGATGTGAGGTAAAAAGGGGACTGGCTCTCTAGGCAAAGGAATGTTGACTCCAGAACAGGAGAGACTTAAGCTTCAGAGTCTCAGCAATGTAGACTGAAATTATCAACTGTGTTTCTGGTGCTCAGATACTATGATGAGGGGCTCAGAATAAGACCCTAAGTAGCACAGAACAGAATAGCGCCCATCCTCATGCTTTTATGCAGTTAATATTGCAGCAGATCCTTCCACCATTGTACATTCCCAAGTAGTCACAAAAAAATGCTCAGGGTGCTCAAAATCAAAGCCCAGACTTTCCTATATTGGCAGGAAACAATTTATTCAATGGATATGGCCTCCAATGAAGAGCATGGAATGGCGGGCCCCTGACAATCCTGGCTCTTGCTGAGGTCTCTGGAAAGTCACTTCAGTTTCCCCATATAATAATTAAGGATTTTGTTCCCACTCTACCTATGAACTCTGTTATTTTATTTCTTTGCCTTCTTTCCACCAGTAAGCTATCCTTTAGTGCCCATTAGTCTATTTTCCCCCCAAGCTGCACTGTGCTTTCTCTGCATACGCATGGAACAAACACCTCTCGAGATGTCAAATTCCAACACTTCTAATCAAAACAGAAAGATTTGACATTTTTCCTTTTTCGATTTTCCTGATTGGAAGAATCAAATTTCACCAAAAGTGACATTTTCCTGGAAGGGGAAAAAACAAACAACCTTTCACTTTGATAAAGTCATCTTTTACGACATGGAAAATTTGTCACATGAAGAATTGTGACCCAGTCTAGTTATGATATGGTATAAAAACCATGCAAAGGGTTGCTCCTGTGTTTAGTTATGTCACCAGATCCCTTTCGTTGAGTTAGTTCTGCAATAACTGTCATTCTTTCCTGGGCATATTGTATTGATGACCTTAATATTGCCATCTTGCAGGCTGAGCAGTGATGCTGTGTCCCTGGGAAAACAACTCTTTGCTGAACTTGGGTAATTGGGTAGCAAGTGCCCATAAATAAGGAGCACAGAGTGTGTGTGTTGGGCTCTTTTAGGTGATGATGGCAGATGCTGAGGCCTCCAACAGACAAACTAAACTTTATTTTCCTCTATATCTCAATCTTCATTTCCCCACCTCCCCACCTGCCTTTTTCTCACTGTAAGTGAATTTCAATTTTGCTAAAGTCCCTATTCCGGTTCCTGTGTTCCACCAGGAGAATTTCTCATCAGCATTGTAAAATGCCTCATTAGGAAGGAACCAGGCTGTGTTGTGCTGGAATCCAAGGGGTGTGACATGCACTCCTCTCTTGCGCTGGCTTAGGTTAGGTGATGTGTTGCTTTCATCTCTGATATTTTGCTTGACTTGACCTGGAATTGTCCCCTTCACATGCGAGGGGTTTTATTTTCATTTGCATCCATTGAAGTGAGTGACCAGCCTATCTGCATCTCTTAGCATCAGCCTGCGTCCCCCATGCTCCTTCCACCTGTGCAGCTGAGGAGGGCATGATCATACAAGGGACATTGTAATAAAAACATTCAAAGCCTCCATTCCCCCATATCTGTTCTCTCTCAGCATTGGCTTGGCAAATGATGAACCTCATGCTCAAATGGCTTCTTTGTATGCCTTGAATTTCATCAAATGGCTGAACATGGAGCCATAAAAATCTTGATTTTTACTCCACAGTTTCTTGTGTGACTTCTCTCTCTGTTTGGTTTAACCTTTGCCTTTCCCCAGATCTGTGTGGAACAGAGGATTTTCCAGTCACGTCTCATGATACTTGATGTTTTTCTTACGCCATATCCTGAAGTCCTCTGATGATCTGACAAACTAGCCTTCACAGCTGTAGAGAATAATGTGAAAATGGGAACCACAAAGGCTCAAAAACAAAAAGGTAAATAAAAAAGAAACCCAGTGTAGCAACCTGCCCGGAACATGGAAAGCAGAGCACAGGTTGCAGGGGGCAGAGTTTTTTGAGGAGGCTCTGGGAAGTCAGTCTGCATGGAGGGCTAACTGAAGGTGCAGCATTTCTGTAAATAGATGTGTTAATAAAAACCCTTAGTTTTAATAATATGGAGCCCTCTCGTTATCACTCAGTGCACAGTACAAGAAGCATCCAAACTGACCATTCTTTAAAAAATAATCTCATGTTTTTTATCACTTGAGGGTAGTTATTGAAGTGTATCGGAATAGGGTAAGTTCCCTTAAAATAGCTTGTGGGCCTTGTAGGTGATGCTCACTGTTCTCTGTGTTAGAAGCCTGCACAGGGCAGTCACAGTCACTCTGTCTGTGGAGGTAGCTCATTTGTGTAGTCCCTGTGCCCATGAGTTTCCTATCACAATATTCGTATTGCGGAGAGCAAAAGACACCACAGCAGTAATTCCATATTCTCATTTATTTGTATTGCAATGGCACTCGGGACCCCGATCAGGGTCAGGACTCCATTGTGGCGGGTGCTGCACTCCCTCCCCCAGAGGTAGACACAGTTGTGCTCTGGATGGGGTGGAAGAATCAAAGTTTTCTGCCAGGCATGTGGAGAGGGCTCTCTGAAAGGCTGAAATCCCCTCAGGCTGTTTTTCTTTCCTTTACCCTGCTCCCAAGGATATGGTCTCCAATTCCATTCATCTCTTTCTGCAACTGAGGCATAAATGGGCAGTGGATGACAAGTTGCCTCAGGACAGTAGGCATTTGTTGCAGTTTGAAAAGCAGACGGACCCTTCCCATAAACACCCCCCCCCCATGTATAGGGTGATCCCTGGTGTGGGCAGAGTGTATGGGATGGGGGGCACTTAGAAACACAGCACACCTGTGTGTGTCACTTCTATCCTCCTGTTTTGCCTCAGGCGTGGAAAACGATTAGTAATTCCTGCAGCAGAGACAGCCCTTTGGCCAAATACAGAGGGAGTATGGCAAGAAGTGTAAGTTCTCCCTAGGTAATTGGGTCTAAGACTGTCTAAGATGGTGTAACTCCCAGATGTCAAGGAGCCTTGTTGTGAGGGATGTCAGGGACAGCATCTAGGAGAAGCATACAAGTTATAGTTGCCTATATCCTAGGTAGTTCACATCCATCTTCTTGCCAACTCCTTGGTGCTTCAGTTAGTCACACCAGATGAGGGCCTGATTCTCATCCTGCTAATGCCCCTGCAAACCAGGGGGGGTCTCTGAAGCTGATGGTGAAGTGTTAAGTTCAAAACTGGCAACAGGGAGATCAGAATCAGGCCTGTAGGCCGCTCCCTGGCTCAGTTCCCATCCTTGGATGCCCATGAGAAGCTGGAGTGACTTTAGTGACCGTGAATTAACTAGCTGTGAAATATTAAAATAACGGCCTCCTACTCAGCACTTGTGGAATACTCAGGATACATTTATGCTTAAAACACTACAACAGTGCCACAGTAGCGCTTCAAAGAAGACACTCACTACAGTGATGAGTTAGATTCTCCCATTGCTGTAGTTAATCCACCTCCCCGAGAGGTGGGGGTTAGGTTGATGTAAGAATTCTTCTATCAACTCAGCATTGTCTACAGTGGGGGGTAGGTTAGCATAGCCACATCTCTTATGAGTGTGTATTACCCTTGAGAGACTTCCGATATCGATGTAAGTTTTCAGTATGAGCAAATTCTAGGACCCCTGGGGTTTGAATGCAGAACTTGTCTGCTAAGTTTCTTAAAGCCCGAGAACACTACAGAGAGATGCGAAATAATTACTACTGGCATGTAGAACCTAGTCACTCCAGCCAGAACATAAGAAGAGCCGGTAGTCCCTCATTCCTTCTGGGACAGAGGGAATTGGAAGTGGAAAGAGATCGTGCAGGGCAAGTTCTGGGAAAGTTTCAACAAAACTGATAGGTTTTCACTGAAAGGTTTTTTTGGTTTTGTTATTTTATGAAGTGGCATTTTCCAGCCACCAACAAAAATTGAAGAAAAAGTCTTGATCTGCTCTAGTCCTGTGTCTCTCTTCTGTTCAGAGCTGGGTGGGAACATGATTTTTTTTTCTTTTTCTTTTGGCCCTATGTATTCTATTCTCTCACCACTCTGTCCGGTGCACGAGGAACTCATAAATAAAGCCATGGATTTAAGGTAGGACTAAAATCTTATTTGAAAGGATTTGCTTTCCATTTCATTTTTTTAAATGTATTTTTATTAACAAATCTAGTCAATCAGAACTGGAACTGTGTCTTCTAATCCTGAAAGGATCTTTTCAATGTAATTTTTCAGCTGGAGTCTTTCCTGGTCACACTCCTATTTTTCAGCACATTCAGATTTCTCAGTTTCTTTCTTTTTTTTTTTAAATCATACATGACCTTTTAATCATAATTTTTGCTGTACACACACACATGAGAGAGAGAGAGAGAGAGAGAGAGAGAGAGTTTGTTTGTTTGTTTGTTTGGCATACAGTTTTAATTGAGTTTTATGAGGGGAGGGGGATAGGAGGAGGGGAATTTCCTGGCAACATGACACGTGAAATTACAATCTTCTCCTGCCCCTGTTCACAGATATAGTGTGTAGACAAGGCATACATCCAGACAAGTCTCACCATTGCACTAGCATTGCTGAGTGGTAGCAACGGAAGGAATGCTGTGTGTAGCAACAATTGATATTAGGGTTGAAGGAAAGGCATGTCAGAGAAATGGTTGTTGCAGTCTCTTGTTGTCCTTGCTGTGGATTTACCTTGAATAAAGGTTTCATCTGGTACCCAAATCTTTCTTGAAACTTTGTTGTGGGTGAGCAGGGTGGGATGGAAGAGGCAAAGATTGGGGAAAGGGGGTTATGAGAGCAACAGAAAAGCTTCTTGTCCACTGTAACCCCCAGGTCCTTTTCTGCAGAACTGCTCCTAGCTGGTCGATCCCCACCCTGTGGCAGCAAATGGGGTTCTTCCATCCTAGGTGCAGGCCTAAGCATGTGTCCTTGTTGAATCTCATCAGATTTCTTTTGGCTCAATACTCCAATTTGTCTAGGTCACTCTGTAGCCTATCCCCACCCTCCAGCATATCTACCACTCCCCCCAGTTTAGTGTAATCTGCAAACTTGCTGAGAGTGCAAACTACTCCATCCTCCAGATCCTTAATGAAGATGTTGAACAAAACCAGTCCCAAGACTAAACCCTGGGGCACTCTGCTTGTTACCTGCTGCCAACTAGACATGGAGCCATTGATCACTACCCATTGAGACCAATGATCTAGCCAGCTTTCTGACCACCTTATACTCCATTCGTCCAACCCATACTTCTTTAGCTTGCTGGCAAGAATACTGAGGAAGACTGTATCAAAATATTTGCTAAAATCAAGATATATCACATCCACCCTGTACCTTTGTGCTTCAGAGCAGGGATGGGTCATGCAGTAGTCTAACACTGATCAATATTCCAAAGGGGTAGCCGTGTTAGTCTATTGTAGAAAGACAACAGAGTCTTGTGGCACTTTTAAAGACTAACAGATTTATTAATCGCATGAGCTTTCGTGGGAGAAAATCCCACGAAAATCCCACGAAAGCTCATGCGATTAATAAATCTGTTAGTCTTTAAAAGTGCCACAAGACTCTGTTGACTGATCAATATGGATGGCTTTCCAGAAACAGAGCCCTTCATGTGCAATAGGTGAGTAAATAGAACCAAGTGCTGTGATGACTTGCTGTGTTCAAGGGGAAAGGCAAACCCCAAATCACACATGCCCGATGCTAGCTGCATCCCTTAATGGAGTACTGCAAAGGGTGAGATACCACAATGAGGATGATCATTGGTATAAGAAGCTATGTAGAGTAGAATAGATACCACGAGGTCTAGGTATTCTGCATTCCCCTGCGCATAACACTTCCACTGATATCAATTTCTGTTTTCCTGAACAGTACTTTCTAAAATAAAAATGGGTGTTGCCCAAAGGGGTGTAGCCTTGATACATACCTCCTCTTTCTTGCAGATTTGATCTATCCTGTGGAACTCGCCTTTGTTGTTGTTAGGGATTTTGCTATGATGTTGTAGGGGAGTCTGCCTTACAAAAAGGGGCACTTCAGAAATGGAAATCTCCTACTGATTGCTGTTCCATAGCAAACCATGGATTTCAGAAACTTTAATCATCCTCGTTAGCATCATTTGGGTGGATTTATTCCAGATCTGTGACACAGCTGATTATTTATGGGACCTAACAACTGATTACAATTAACTTTGATTAATGTAAAGATTTCTGAAGGGAAAACCCCCCCACCTTTCCCTACTCCCACTATAATTTATCATGCAGATCGGTTTTAGTGCAGATAAACTGAAGCAGGTCATAAACTATCAAGACTTGAAGTATGGGGACTGTGGGAGAGAATCTATGAGCCAGATCCCCAGCTGAAGTAAAGTAGAGTAACTTCACCCAAACCAGCAGAGCAGTGTTAATTTGACATAAACTGAGGATCCGACCTTTTATATTTAATCCTGTTTTTTTCCTGCTGATCTGTCCTTTGCTGAATGCTAAGAGAGGAGAGAGAGAAAGTGGGTTTTTAATTTATGTAGATTTATGCACAATGCCAATATTTATGTAGGTGTGAGTGTGCAGAGAGGATAGAGGAGAACGGGGTGTCCTCAGAGATGTCCCTAATAAGCAGATGCTGCAATCTCGAGGGCTTTTTATCCCAGTAAGCAGATCTCTAACCAGATTAAATGAGAGAAATAATCTCTTGAGCATGGAATGGGAGAGATGCTGCGTGGCTGAAAATTATACAACCTCAGATCAAGGTAATAACCAGAGAGAGGTGGTATTGAAATGCTGAGGGGTGAGGAAAACACTGCACTGTCTTCACCAGGTTGCCAATAGCATCCCAGGGTGTTGCTGTATTCATCTTGAGGGATAGGGATCAGTTTGAACTTGGGTTAGGATCAGATCAACCCCTCTGAGAAGCAGCATTCAGCGATGGAAGCTCAGCTCCTGAGAGGGAGGGCAAGATGCTGTCAGGATGAAAACAAACAGGCTAGAGATGCCACTGTGTCAATGAGGGGGTTCCCCGGAGATGCGCTGTGAACCCAGATCAATCCAGAGCTACTTTGTAACGGCCCCGACTCCATTCCCAATTACCTGTCATTGGTGGAGATACTATGTGGTGGGGGCTGGTTCTTCTCCCCGCCTTCCTTGCACGCTGCGACTGGGCCTCTTTTGAAAAGAGCCGTTCTCTGGCAATGTCATTGCCTCTGATCAGAGCAGCCGGTCTTACTCTTCCCCACCCCTCTTGAAGCGTGCTCCTGCACTATCCATGATGGCTGTTGGATCAGGGCGGGGCTGCCTTTGAAGGTGGACAACAAGGGATGGGGAGCTTTTCCCACTGAGTCTCGTTTGAGCAGATCAGCAAGGTCACTCATATCTGATACCTGCTCAGCGGCCCATGGGAAACTGGTGGATGCATCCCCAAAAAGTCTCAGTTCACTGGCTCCCTGTTGGCAGGCTCATCAGAGAGGCCAAGAGCAAGATTTGAATCTTCATCCCAGTTTCTTTCCTGGAGACGGGACTCCTGCAGCTCTTGGCTCAAACAAGCTGGGCTGTGCAGCATGGAGGAAGATTGCTGTGCTCTGGGGACACGCAGAGCATCCCGTCGCTGAGGCTTCAACCAGGGCTGGGGCATCTGGCACCAGCAATGACTCTGAGCTCCCACTCCTGCCTGGGGACAGGTCTATGGTCAAACTCTTCCCCTCAGATTCACAGGGCAGCTGTCTCCATTCTGAGAGAAGGCTTTCCCTTGCACAGATTGCCGAGTGTTACGCCGTGTGCCTCTTGCCCTAAACTCCTCACTCGCTCGGAGGAAAGACAGTGCTTCTGCCCACAGGAATAATGCAGCATCTCTATTGCACATGGCAGCTGAGCTGCTGGCTTGGGAGCAGCATGTGTAACTCCCTGTCCCCCAGAGAAGTCATGGTGGGCTTTTTGTGCTGAGCCACGTTTCACGTCTCCAAATCCCCCTCCTATGCTGATTAGCAACAAGTCTCAAAGGACACTGATGTTCCCAGTGAGGGCAGGCTGCGGCCTTATCCCCTGAGCTCGCTCTGAGTGGGTTTTTGCCCATGTAGTTCTGGAGAGAGTATGTTCAATGCCTTAGGCACAGCTGCCTGATGAAAGTGGCATTTGCACCAGGTGTGCAGCTGGCTTGCAAGGATACCAAAAGGGACTCCCGGCACCAGCCTCAGCCATGGGATCTGTGCCTGGAGCCTGCTCATGTGGGAGCATCAACCAAACTCCATGAAAGAAGAGAACTTAAAATGGACCAGGGATGCATTTGGATCAACTGTCAGAAATCTGATGATTTATCCTAAAAGCCAGTGGTTCCCAACCTTTTCCTTTATGCGAACCACTACATTTTCATGGAAAGCTTTTGCGGACCACCATGTAAGCAAGCCATTTTAAACATTTTTAAAGTAGCCTATGGCTGACAGGAGTTAAACTTGTATATCAAGGGGTATTAAAAATGCAGCTATTTCTAATAAGTTATTACGCTCACTCACAAACATGTTGCACCCATCACAGTACATTTACCTGCAGTAATTATCTCCCCCACACATGCACAGACCACTTGCAGTGCCCTCATGGAACACCAGTGGTCCACGGACCACAGGTTGGGAACCACTGTCCTAAGCGTCTCTTCTCCTTCTCGGCTGGGAAGCTTGTGATGTTGCCTATGCTCCTGGGTTTTGTCAGGTCCGAATGGAGGCTGGGGCAGGATGAAAAGTTAAGGTTTTTGGATTGAGAACTCCCAGTTTGGAGGAATTAGGATCTGAGGGCTGGGCTCCTCTCTAGCTAGATTAGAACATCCTGGCCAAATTTCTACTCAAGTGACCTTATGCTGCTGATCACAGAACGAGCCATATTACTACAGGATATGCTCTCCCTCACTTCGCATTTGCTTTCGCTGAAAATCAATGGGAGCTCTGCCATGAAACATAATTGAAAGCATTTCTTTTGTCCTCTGCAAAGATTATATTTAGCCCCTGAGCACCCGCAGGACCCACTTGGCACCTTGAGGGATCAAGCGCTCAAAGCAACTCTAATCAGTAATGCCAGTACAAGAGCAGCTGCCGTGTTCCACCTCAGAGGTGGCTGCACATTACTGACAAGCATTCTGCCCACAAGAGGAAGGGATGGCCTGCTCATTAGGGTGGTAGCTTAGGATTTTGGAGATTCTGGTTCAATTGCCCCTTCTGCCACAAACTTCCAGTATGACTCTGAGTTAGTCATTTCGTTTCTGTGCCTCGGTTCCCCTTCTTCAAAGAGCAAAGCTAGCATTTCCCTGTTTCACCAGGGTGTTTGGGGGTAAATACATTAAACTGGGAGGAGCTTGGTAAGCTGTTCCAATACAGTGATTGGGGGTGGGAAGGACATGAAAGTCCCATAAATAGAACACAATCTCTTTGCAAGCAGGACCAGCCTCAAATCAACATAGCTCGCTCCATTAGCTACAAGAAGCTGAATATCTGGTCCCTGCCCTGCTGATCACTGAGCAGTCCCCTTTGTGGATGAAAGGGTGCTCTTGGCATGCACGAGGCACAGTTCTGCTTAAAAGGCGCTTGCGTACGATTGTTTCTTTGTGCCGCTGACCTCATGGTGACGGCCTCGCACTGAGCTCTTTACCAGCTGTAATAAATGTTCATTCTGTATTAATTCTGTCTGGGATCAATAATTAATGTTGCTGCATCCTTTACAACTCCCTGCCAGTGACAGGGAGAGAGAAGCTTGGCAACAGGAAAGCATTTCACACGTTCCCTGTCAAAAGATCTTTGTGGTGTGCAGTGGTGTTGTAATCATCTTGGTCCCAGCACACTAGAGATACAAGGCAGGTGAGGTAATATCTTTTATTGGACCAACCTCTGTGGAGAAGAGAGACAAGCTTTTTGAGCTTACAGGCTCATCAGCTTTTCAAGAACAGTTCTATGGAAGCTCAAAAAGCTTGTGTCTCTCATGCATGGAAGTTGGTCCAATAGAAAATATTGCCTCCCTAACCTTGTCTCCTAGAAGATCTTTTTATTCTTCAAAGGCCCCTCTCTGGTCCATGCTCTATCAGGCTTTTTATACCATTGATGCATTTGATTGCTTCAGGGCATGTTGCTTGGCGTAGTTGCAGGGCTCTCTGATGCAGAGCCCTCACACTCCAGACATGGTATCTTGTTCTAAGGCAGAGTTCAATTTTTTTGTGTCGTCTTTGTGCTGCTGAAAGCCAGCTGGCCATGGCAATCAGTCCTCCAACCACCGAGTAGACAAGTTCCCCACTATTGTTCCTCAATCCTGACTTAGAGAGACTCCCCTTTAAAAGTGAGAGGGGCGTAGTCTACACAAGCCAGTCACTCCATGGTCTTTCTGGTTCCCGCAACAAGGGTCAAGTTCGTAGACCAAACCAGGCAACTTACTTCCTTCTGGCCACCAGGCAACCGTCAGATCGCCGACGTCGAGCAGCTAACAAACCAGAGTCAGTCTTGACCTAAGATGAAAATCTCTGAATCCCATTACCAGTCTTCCTTTGAGCCATTCAAGGCTTGAGAGTTAAAAATCCGTGATCTTGATTCTGTCTCTTTATAAGACAAATAGGTCAACGCGGAGCCAGAGCATCTGTAGCCTCCGGCTCCCCTTGAGGCAGCATGCTACACACATCAGGGGTCCTTCCCAATTTCAGTTTTGACTAACACATTCAGCATTGGATAGAAAAACCTACACTTCTGTCTTTATTTCTATAATAGAGAATGCAAGCCCACTATTATCGTACAGCTGGACTGCTTCATGCTGGTGGCTATTGAAGAACCTCGCCCTTGCATCTGCTATATAGGACTTTTAATATGTTTGCAGTGTACCATCTAAATACTTGCTTAATAGTGTGTTTCAATAGCCTCTTTCATGTGAGGGTTGCACAAAGATTTTGAAAATCCTAATTAACTGAGCCTCTGAATATCCTTCAGTCACGAGGATTATGATCGCCCTTAAAGAAACCGAGGCATCGAAAGGTGCTACAAGAGACCACAATTCCCCCAGGGAAGAGCTGTGACAGCAGCTAACTGAAAAATGCCAGCTTTCCATGGGAAATGTTGAGAGATCCCTGGTTTATTTGGTTGGATTTTTTATTTTCAAAATTTCCTGTAGGTATTTATTTGGGGGGAAGAAAGAAAGAAACAGAAAAAATGTCATTTTTGTATTTTTTTCCCTCATTGATTCCAAAAAATGAATTTTTTTGAATATGTTGATGACTTATTTTCTGCCAAATTAAAAAAAAATCATTTTTGTCAAAATATTTTTTATAACGGAAGAGAAAATGGAGGAGAAATTTTGAGTTCCAGTCATTATTAGGACTCAAGTCCCACCTTCCCAGTCCACAGGTATCCAAGCATGCTAGTGTGAGGAACAGAATCCAAAAGTTCTCACTCCCCAAACTATCCTTCCCTGATCTTTATGGCCAGAAAAGGGAAAAGAGGGATTCTTGGTATAGACAGAATAGAAATGTTAATAACATAGACTATGGTTCCTCAGATTTAATCTCTTTCTGGGGGGTAAGGATTAACTTTTGCTGTGAATATGTACAGATCCTAGCACAGTGGGACAAGACCTCAACTAGATTTTCTAGCCTAGTGTATAAGAATAATATGAGTGCTAAAAATTTGGAAAAGCTGACTGGTTGCTCATAGTTAGGTTTGACAAAATTAAATTTTGGTTTTTGTTTTGGGGATTCTTTGGTGTTTATTTATAAACATTTTTCAATTTTGGATCCATTTCAAATTTTCACAGTTGTGGGAAAATATGGGGAAAGGTATCAGACAACGGGTGTGGGGGAAAGGTTGATTAGACAGCAATTATTTAATGATAGTAGAGGTTGATATTCAAAAAGGTAAAGCTTTGTAATGGTCAGGATTCAAACTGTCAACACCATTTGTCAGAATACACAAGCAAATATCCTTTAACTCAAACGCTGGTAAGTACTAAAGCAGCAGCATTTTCCTTACTTGGCCTATCTATAAATTTTGATCATTATTGATAGGAATATTTTTTTTCAGCAGTTTGTGTGTGCATGACAAATTTGACATTTACCGACATTTACTGGGTTAAAAATCTAATCCTTCTAAACCTACTCTACTGCAAACAAGGACCAGTTCTCCCATTCCCTCTCTTGCTGCAAGTTTTTATTTCTGGGGAGATCTCACAAAAAGCAAAATGTATTCATTTATCTGGGAAGATATGAGCTGTCCATTACTGTTCCCCCTCCCAATCAGAGTAAGTAATCTAGCTTTAAAGAACCAGCTTCATTCTTGTGTCTGAACAAAGCATGAGAGAAACGTAGAGTGGCAGAAGGATCCCAGTGTTGGGCAAGATTTTCAGCTGGTTTAAAGCATCTAAAGCTGCATTGTTTTACACCAGTTGCTGGTCTGGCCTTTACAGTGGGAGAAGCTTTGACACAGCTGGCATTGATTCTTCCTCCTTGCCATAGCCTGGGCTCTGGGAACCCTCGGCATGCTTCCCACCTAGCCCCGATCGGGTTGGTGACAAGCAACAAGGCCTGAGCATCTGGCTTCATGCTGTTTGGTCTTGTAACACAGTGGTTGTGACAGTGTCTGTCTGTTAGTGTGATGGATGCCACGGGAGTGGCTAAAGCCCAGCTCATAAATCTAGCTGTACAGACTTCGTGCCGATTGACCACTGAATCGAAGTGTCTGTGAGAGAGTCTCTGGAGGTTTACCCCTCAGAGGGTGTCTTCACTTGAGTCTGTTAATCGGAGCTATGAAGGGCTACCGCAGCCTAACTCTACTCTCGTTGCTGCAATATGGTTCACAGTGTGGCTTTCTCCTTGTTGCATATAAAAAAACGCATGTATAAAATGACCCTCCCCCCAGTGCCCCGCAATGTGCTGAGACTGAAACGAACAGCCTATAAATAATCCAATCACCCACACACCCTGAGTTACCACTTCACTTCTACTGTCCCCTTCATTTGCCGTGGATGTCTCTCCACCCTTTTGCCAGATGTACTCTCCGTGCCCAATAGCGTTCCCTCAAGGCTTGACAAGGCATTGCTCAGCTCTTGGTGCAGTAATGGGTTATCCTATTTAATTCATAAATATGGCCATGAAATGGGCCTTGATCGCTCAATGAGGCCTTGATCTAAAGCTAAATGGCATCATTGGAAAGACTTCCATTGACATCAGGCCTGTCATGACTTCAGAGGCCATAACTCCTTCATCTCTTAAGCAAGAGTAAGCAGACAATTGAACCCAGCTCTGTCAGCTCCTAGGCAACTACCTACCCACTACATCATTCTTCTAGACACTATGCTGGCTTGTTCAAGGGCCAGAACAGACCCTGGTGTAAATTAGCCAGCTCACGGTGTTGCTCTAAGTTATGACATCCCACCCCAGGTTGTGTATGAGTCTCTGCATTGCCTAGGCTTGCACAGAAGGTCAGCACTGCTATGGACCTGGCCATCTGAGCTGAGACGAGCAAGGTAGCTTGTGTAAAGCAGTTTATAGCAGCCCTAAGCAATGCTTGCACTATGGGAGTTCTCCCTTGGCTGGCTGTAGGGCTTTTACAGGCATGGCCTCGTGCAGGAGGATGGGGAACAATGCTTTCAGGGCTCCTGAAGAATGTAAAGGTGCTGTGAGGGACTTTCTCACTAAATGAAAAGCCTCAACCCCTCTCACTAGGTAGCAAAAGGGATGAAGAGGGATGCTCTCTAGTGCTGCTCAGGACCATGCTTAGCAATGTGAGGTGCTGAGATATATTCCTGCATTGAAGAGGCTGAGATGGAGAGAGTAAAATATGGATTTTTTCAGAGCTGCAGCAATTACGGCAAATTATAGTTCGTGCTCACACCTTGGCTATGGATGCGTACTTAGGAGAAACAAAGAGGAATAGCATTGCAGGGGGTGGGGGGAGAGGAGGACGTGTGGGGAGAATAATAGTCTTGTTCTAACAACAGCATTAGAATAGCAATAGCAGCAACCACGGTGTGGCCAGCCAGGCCAAGCTGCTTTGCTGCTGCTGGAATAATTCACTGCTGGATGGTTTGAGGCACTTGCATGGGCGGGTGGCTGCCCTGGTAACTGTACCACCTCCGGCACTGATTTGATAAGCTCAGCAGAGCTGTGACTGGTCAGGGACTGGAAGAGAGAGACCTCTGAGGAAAACTGGGGGTGCTGCAGGCAAGGTGTAAATGATTTAAAAGGAAATGCTGTTTCAGCTGTTTCATACAAATGGTTACTTTCTGGACAGTGGGATGTGCTGTTGGAGGGTATGCCTTGGAGCTAGAGTGACCAGCTGTCCCAATTTCACAGGGACTGTCCCAATATTCAGGGCTTTTCCTTAGATGGGCTCCTATTATTCCCCACCTCTGTCCCAATTTTGCTCACTTGCTCTCTGGTCACCCTGCTTGGAGCTGTGGTAAAACTTGGGTTCCAGCCACCGCTGATCACTAGAAACATCATTGTCGCCAACCTCATTGTCCTTCCAGTGTGAGTAACTGCATTTTGCTTCACCATCACTCGCCCTTAACTGTCCATTAGAGCTGCCATTCTCCTTCAGGTCCTGTCCTTGCTTGTTACAGACCTTTCTAGGGCCTTGTTTTGTGCCAGGAGTGGTTGTATTTCAGAGATGGGAGGAACTATTCCTACATGCTAACCATGTTTTATGCGGCACATCATGGCCATGCACCAGGGCACTCTACCTCTTTTGCTCTAGAGTTCAATCTGGGGAATACTTTTTCTGCTCCTTCCTCGAGAAGCCATCAGGCAATGTGTCTTTGTACACCCCCTCTCTGAAAAGCCACCGCAAAATCATCCCACCCCAAACATGAACCTGCAGGAGTGAATCCACCGAGGATTGTCTCATTAGGAAGTGTCTGTCACAGAGGAAGAAGGAAAGAGGCTGAAAGGGAGGTGGAGAGAGAGAGAGAGCTGAGAGTCAAATGTGGATTTGACTCCACTGACGTCAAGAAAACTTCACCAGTCCACATGTGCTGAGGCTATGGTCTGCTGTTGGCAGTTTGCATGCACTCAGATCTGAGACTCCAGCATTGAGGAGGCGCTTGCATTCAGTGGTAGGCAGTAAAGTTTGCAACATGATGCTTGGAGGATATGGTGAAACTGGTCTTACTGGTAATGCAACCTGCCTCCCACTATTACCAAGCAAGCTGCAAAACTCAGTTGCCTAGAGCAGAGATTGGTCTTTAAGCAATGGCTGAAGGAAAATACATTGGTTCCTGGGGAATAAGTTAAAGCGTTGATTTAAAATGGAGTCAGAAGGGGCTTTAGTAAAAAACTTTTCTGTTATTTCTTATCTGCCATGTTCTTGTCTCTCTCCTCCTTCACATCCTACATCTCCCACAGATCCTCTGGGCCCTACTTTTTCCTCTTCCTCCCTCTTTTAAAATATTTCCTCTATGGGTCAAAAAGAAATCATCCTTCTCTTCTGACATGATAAACAGGAGCTCTTTCTGAGATTGCATATCGACAAACAGGCTTTCCCATTTCTTGAATTCTCACTCTTTCCTTTCTGTCCACCAAGAATCTGTGGGGAGAGGGAAAGAGTCCTCTAGTGGCTGAATACCCTAGTGCAAGCAAATACATCGTTGCTCTGCAAGGTGAAGAGAGGGAGGAAGATGCAGTAATATCCTAGAAGCTGGGACCATATTTCATTTGCCCGGTGACTGGATTGTTATCTGCGGCATATCACATGAGGATTGCGTCTCTGCCTTCTTCTTGGGTATTGTGGAAAAGTTGCTCCTAATTCAGACCCGTCAATCTCGATTAAAGAAAAGTGAAATCAGCCAGTCTGAAGGCAATGAAGTAGCCCATGGTGAGGCTGGTTAAGCCACAGTGGTCCATATGCAGTCTGCTGCAGCTGGTTTAGCAAAGATCAACTCATCTGTTTCTGCTTTAAATGACACATGACACTGGCCTATTTCATGATAACCCAGAATTAAAACAACTGCACCCAGCTTACTTTGTATGGAGCGAAATGGGTCCAAATTAATCAGTCTGCACCCACCAGTTTAGTGTGGATTTGGCTGGTGACCTGCAGGCGCTGGCTGCAGTTACATAGATAGTAGCAGCCTGAGCCCAGCATCTCTGTAGTAGAGGCCTACCAGCCTGTGACTTACTAGGCAGCTCAGCTTGTATAGATACAGCAGCCATAAATATTGACTGCTATTCTGATCCACTGGCTGCATTAGCATCATAGGAACACTGGTGGTGTGCAGTGACTGCCACTCAGAGTGATGGTAGCTGAATGACACATACAAAATGCTACCAGCTCCTCAGCTGCCAGCAAATCCATAGATTCCCACTTCACTTTCAAAGCCCTACCTGCCTTTTCTTTCTAAGCCCTCTCTGTGCACCTCTCCTTGTCTAGCAGGAATCTCTTTTCTGCCTTTTCCCACATTCTTGCTTCTATGGATGCAAGGGCCTTATCCTTAGCAGATCCTGATGACTGGAACAGGGTTCTTCCTCTTCATCCTATTTCTAACATCAGCTGTGAACATTTTCCCCCTGCTTCTGCATTTCTTCCCCTCCACTATTATCTATGACATCTTGAAATGTAGAAAGACAACAGAGTCTGACGAAGTGGGATTTTCTCCCACGAAAGCTCATGCGATAAATAAATCTGTTAGTCTTTAAAAGCGCCACAGGACTCTGTTGTCTTTCTACAATAGACTAACATGGCTACCCCTTTGGATCTTGAAATGTAGTGTGTATCACAGAAATGTCAGCCTGGAAGGGACCGCAAGAGATGACCTAGTACAACGTCCTGTGCTGAGACAGGACTGAGTGTAGCCCTAGACCATTCCTGACAGGTATTTGTCTAACTTGTTCTCTGAGATCCCATAACCTCCCTTAGTATTCCAGTGTTTAACTCTCCTTATGGTTAAAAAGCTTTTCACAATATTTTCTTAAATCACCCTTGATATAGATTAAGCCCATTACTTCTTGTCCGACCTTCAGTGGACCTGGAGAACAATTGATCAACTTCCTCCTTGTAACAGCTCTCAACATATATGGTGACTGTTGACCTTTGTACTTGTCTTTATTAAATTTCATCTTCATCAGACCAGTTCTCCAATTTGCCAGGTCATGCTGAATTCTGATCCCATCCACCAAAGTGCTTGCAATGCTTCCCATCTTGAGGCCATCCCCAAATCTTAGAGCATTAACCAAGCCATTAATGAAATTACTGAATGGTACTGAACCTGGGATGCACCTGGCGGTGTCCCACCAGATAAATCCCCGTTTCACAATGAATCAGTGAAAATTTCTCTTTATTTAACCCCTTAATTTCAAATACAAATTAATTAGACAGAGTTTAATTGTGCACTCACCTTACAGTAATTTCATTTAGATTACATTTCCTTACTGGCCTTGAAAGTATAATGTGGAATTGTGTGAAAAGCCATACTGAAATCCAGATGTCTACAGCGTCCCCCCATCCACTATGACAGTAACCCTGTCCAAGAAGGATAGTAAATTGGTTTAGCATGATTTGTTCTTGAGAAATCCATACTGGCAGTTACTTGTCACCTTATTATCCTCTGGGTGCTTACAAATGTTTTGTTTAATAATTTGTTCCAGTATCTCTCCAGATAGACTGACTGATCTATAATTGTCAGCTCCTCTTGGTTCTCCGTTATAAAGATAGGTATTATGTTTGCTCTTCACCAGTTCTCTGGGATCACATGTGTTCTCCGTAAGTTCTCCAAGATAATCACTAATGGTTCCAAGATTGTTTCAGCTAGTTCCTTAAATGCTGCAGTTCATCAGGCCCTGCTGATGTGGTGTCATTCATACACATGTACAATGAATGTGCACTGTCCGTTCTGCAAATTGCTTTTGCTTCAGTACCATTCAGAACACTAGGCGGTATCATTGAGAATCCCATGGTACTCTTCAGTGTGCCAATGAGCGCAGTCAAAAGTGTTTGACACGAGCCACATAAATCCCAGGATTCCATAGGTAGCTAAATGCTTGCATGGTGCTTTGGGAAACATAGAACACTGTCTTTAAGTACTTGGGTGTTGTTGTCCTCATAAGCCCTCAAAGGCCTCTTTGGTTGATGTTCAAGCTGTGTTCATGCACAAAGATGTCTTTTGAACCACCAGGGAATCATCTGTCAAACTTTACATGACCTTTTCTGGGCCCTCTCTGGATGCCTAGGAACATTCTGAGGCCTCCATGCTTTAGGGAAAATGAAGATCAACATATGCTTGCTAAGAAAATTCAGATGAAGCAACGTATGCAATCATTGCTTAGAGGGCCACTCGTCCCAGTTCCTGTGAGCCTGATACAAGTGGTGCATGGCCTCATCCCCCCGATTCCTCACTTGGCAGGTTCTAAACATGATGTGACCCATGGGGAAAGCTCAACTGTATGTGTTCAAAACACACACAAATTTGTCAAGTTGGAAGAGCTCATAATGCTAATACCCATCCTCTAGGTACCAGTTAGAATATATTTGACCATGCTCTGGAGTGTCTCTGCTGAAGAGAACCATGGACTAGTAGCAGGGAGAACTGTGGACTTTCCTTAATTCTGTTGCTGTCTGAGTCAAAGCAAATCATTTTCCCACTCTGTGCCTCAGTCTCACCACCTACATGGCACATATGATGATGATTGCAGTGCTTTGAGGTCTCTGGATGGGTGGTGAAGCCACATGTTTACCAGGATTTGAAGAAGGATGGGACATTTCCACAGATAATGAGAACATCTGGAGTTCCATTAAATGGGACTGTGCTTTTTTAAAAGCATTTGGAAGGGCTGTATAACCCCTCCTGCTTTGGAGAGCATAATCTGACCTCTGCGGGAGAAATAGGGGAGCCTTCTTCCTGTCGATATACCTGTCCCTCATTGCCAGAGCATCCGAGCTCCACACAATCTGTAGTAGAATGAGTTATCAAACCCAGGTCTCCCCAGTTCCAGGCTTAGCCACTAAACTCATCCTTTGTGGGCAGATTTTTTGTTTTTTTGCCCATCTTGGCATGCGAGACTTTTTTTAGAGACAGGCCACCAGCTTAGACAGAACATCACATCTAATTCGTGCGGCTCTTCAACCAAGTATTGAATACTTTGCATTATCCTTATTGCCTCCTGCATTGAACCCTTCCTGCCACTCCCTATGCCAGCCTGCTGTCTTTCTTCATCACTGCTATCCTAGGACATACTCGGCGCGGCTACCTCTTCCTTTCCCCTCTCTTGCAGGTTGTGGAAGTGGATATGAAGGCAGAGCTCGCATTTGAATCCTCCTATTTCACTTGTGCCATCTGCAGCAGCAGCGGTGCGAGAGGCAGGAGATGCACCAGGAGCCTTGGAAACAGTTCGCCATTCAGTGTGTAATTTAGTCTCGGCTCGATGTTTTGATTTTTGCCCAGCTGAGTCTATGTGCATTGAGATTAATCCTGTTAGCTCGCAGGAGCAGGGCTGCCTGCAGTTCATCAAGAGTGCTTGTGGGATTTCTTATTTGATATTCAGCCACCGCGGAGAAAAAATCATCATCTCACTGCTGTCTCTAGAGAGGCCATGCTTGATGGACCATGCCTGGAACCCAGAAGAGTACTGAGGGGGTTTCTTACTTTTTGTTACATTCTTTGAGATTGTCTTAAGTGGGAAGAAAGGAGGCTGCTCCTCAGAGACTTCCAGGCCCCTCTGGATATAATGGCTTGTTTTGTGACCATTGTCGCCTAGCACACTGTTAATGTAACTCATTGGTGCCCATATGTTTATACTACTGCACTCCATTGGCTGGAATTTGAATGTCTCAGTTATGTATCATAGCCCTCATACAGCTAACAGTAAATGAAGATTCTCTTCTAGCCCAAGCAATGGGGGTGCTTTTAAAACAGGAAGATTGAGTTTTTTCACCCAGTTGCTGCCGTTCAATTCTGAGTGGCCACACTATTCAGCAGAGTCACTAGCCATCAATCCTAGGTGGCCACAGATTGGTTATGGGATACATCTGTCCTTCCACGTGTGTAACAGTTCCTACTCAGAGAACTTTAGCTTAGGTTTATGGGCCTAAAGTCCCAGAGTTTAAATCCAGGGGTGATGGGAAGGGAAACTGTTTTGTGTTCTGATTGTAGGAAATGTATATGAATGCGGCCAGTCTGATGAATCAATATGAGTTTTGCCTGAATCAGGACTGCAGGTCGAGGCTGTATGTTCTACTTTTTTTAAGTAATACCTAATGAGCTAGTGGGATTTCTTGCTACTAGATGTCATTGGGGCCAGGAATCTGGCAAGTTTCCACAGGGGATTAGACAGTTAGCCGCAGTAGGAGACCATTCACAGTTAAGGAGGGGAAAAGACCCTGGTAAAGTCTGAGCCTGAGACAGAGCTAAGGGTAAGAGCTGGTTTTTGGAGTTATTCATCGAGTCGCCTGAGGTTGGTCCAGTTTTAGCAGGAGCTGGCGGATCAGGAATGTTCAGTCCCAGTGCGCCTGCTTTTAGAACGGAAAGATTTTCTTCCCAAAAAATGTTTCAGTTGAAAAATTGTCTTTTTTTTTAAAATGAATTTGTTTTGCAGAAAACTTGTATTTTTGTTGAAATTTCATCTTTTCTTTGGACAACTCCTCTTCCTCCCGCCACTACTTTTGGGCATTCAAAATGCAAAATGCTTTTGGAAAAATGGACACATTTCCACAAAAGAAACAGATGCATGGAAAACACTTATTGTATTCTAACCAGCTTTACTTACCATAGGTCTTACTGGCTTTATACCCCCAGGGAATGGATCCCTACCTTTACAATAGAGAGTTGTTCATTTGAGGATGCAGTATCAGCCCGGCACCCTTGCTCATAACACAACCGTTGCTGTCCTGCCAGAGTTCTCATTTCGATCAACAGCTGGCCTTTTAGCCAGTATGATTTTGCTAATGTAAATCTGCTGCTCATGACAAGTGAGGATAGATGAAGTCGATTCATCAACACATGCTCCTTGCCTTTTGTTGTATGCATCATTGGGAACATCAGGCTCATAGCTAGCTTGTGGGAGGGGAAACTGCAGCTTTTCTATATCCTGGCGTTCGCTGTGTCCATAGCGCCACTGACTCACCTGCGACACATTGAGACCTTGGCAGAAGGGAGATTCTAACACATGGAGCCATCAATGGGAGGACTCTCTGAATCAGGGCTACATTGTCTACTTTTCACATAACTAGCCATGGGAACTTCTTGCAACTAGCTATTGTTGAGGCCAAGAGTGTGGTGCTTTTCAGAATAGTATTAAGGTACTATTCTTAAGGAGGTATGCTGCCTGAAGGCGCCCGTATCCGAGACGTTACGGAGGGAATGTCGAGAATCATCCGTCCCTCTGACTACTACCCCATGCTACTCATCCATGTGGGAACCAATGATACTGCAAGAGGTGACCCTCTGCAGATCAAAGGTGACTACAGGGCTCTGGGAGCACGGGTGAAGGAGTTCGGTGCACAGGTGGTGTTCTCCTCGATCCTCCCGGTCAAGGGTAGGGGCCCGAGCAGAGACAGATGCATCCTGGAGGTGAATGCCTGGCTGCGGAGATGGTGTTACCAGGAGAGCTTTGGCTTCCTCAACCATGGGGTGCTGTTTCAGGAGGAAGGACTGCTAGGCAGAGACGGACTCCACCTATCCAGGAAGGGAAAGAGCATATTTGGAAGCAGACTGGCTAACCTGGTAAGGAGGGCTTTAAACTAGGTCCGAAGGGGGAAGATGACCAAGACCCACAGGTAAGTGAAACTGAGGGAAACCTGGGGGAAGGGATGGAACTTGGGGGATGCTGGGGCTGTAACAGCAGGAATAAAAGAGGGGGTAGTTGGAACTGGGGGCTGGGGTCAAATTGTTTTTTTTTTCCTGATAAAGTCATAATACCCCAGGCGAGTGGGGAAGGAGGACACCGGGAGAAATTGCAAGGGGGAAGATGCGACAGGAGGGAGAATCGACAGGGCAAAGTAGGGCAATGGGCCCGGTATCTTAGGTGCCTGTACACAAATGCGAGGAGCCTGGGAAACAAGCAGGAAGAATTGGTAGTACTGGCACAGACAAGGAACTATGATATAATTGGAATAACAGAAACATGGTGGGATAACTTGCATGACTGGAGCACTGCCATGGATGGATATAAATTGTTCAGGAAGGACAGGCAGGGAAGAAGGGGGGGAGGAGTAGCGCTATATGTAAAAGAGCTGTATGACTGCTCGGAGCTCCACTATGAAAGTGGAAACAAGATGGTTGAAAGCTTGTGGGTTAAGTTTACGGGAGAATGCAACAAGGGGGATGTTGTGGTGGGTGTCTGCTACAGACTGCCAGACCAGAAAGAGGAGGTGGATGAGGCGTTCTATGGACAACTAACAGAAGTTTCCAGATCGTCGCAGGCCCTGGTTCTTATGGGGGACTTCAATTATCCTGATGTCTGCTGGGAAGATAATACAGCAGTGCACAGGCAATCCAGGAAGTTTTTGGAGAGTATTGAAGACAACTTCCTAGTACAAATGCTGGAGGAACCAACTAGGGGCCTTGCACCTCTAGACCTATTGCTCACAAACAGAGAAGAATTGATCGGGGAAGTAGAAGTAAATGGCAACCTGGGCAGCAGCGACCATGAGATAGTAGAGTTCAGGATCCTGATCGATGGAAGGAAGGAAAGAAGCAGAACACACACCCTGGACTTCAGAAAAGCAGATTTTGGCTCCC
>ML685846.1:432002-507575 GCA_007922175.1 Pelusios castaneus | reverse complement strand
AGAAGAGAAGACTGAGGGGAGATTTGATAGCAACCTTCAACTACTTGAAGGGTTGCTCCAAAGAGGAGGGAGCTAGGCTGTTCTCGAGGGTAACAGACGACAGAACAAGGAGCAATGGTTTCAAATTACAGCTGGGGAGGTCAAGGTTGGATATTAGGAAAAACTTTCTCACGAGGAGGGTGGTGAAGCATTGGAATGGGCTATCTAGGGAGGTGGTAGAATCTTCATCTTTGGAGATTTTTAAGGCTCGGTTAGACAAAACTCTGGCTGGGATAATTTAGGGGGAGTGGTCCTGCTTTTTAGCAGGGGGTTGGACTAGATGACCTCGTGAGGTCCCTTCCAACCCTATTATTCTATGATTCTATGATTCTATGATTCTATGATCTATGCATTCTGCCCAGAGATGAGCAGGGAAGAAGGTTAAGCCCCTGTTTCTGGTTGAGGAAGGACCCTGATAGGCCAGCTGTGGGGAACTGATAATGGCTGGGATTGCTAAGAGAGTTAGGATGCAGTTCACTGAAACCAACGAGCCAGGCACCTAAATCCCTCAGGCACCTCTGAAGATCCCAGTGTGCCTCCTTCCTGGCATGTTCAAGGCAGGTTTGCAGAGGGGAGCTGGCATGGACTACAGCAGAGAGACTCAGAGTCCCCTAGGGTGGGAGGGGAGTGGGCAGCTTCCTCTTCAGAAGTTAGCTGGAGGGAGCACCCTTGAATCCTTGCCCTCCAGACACTCCCTGAGAGGAGCCCTGTTGAATTAGTTCCCTTGACGGGGCAGGCCAGTCTGACATGCATGCTCCTGGCTTACTACAGAGCTCATCACAAAGGCTAAAGTCACCCTTCTTGCTTGTCTAGACTAGCGCAACTCAACACCAGAGCACAAGAAGACTGGGGAAAATCCTTAATGCACTGGTGCAAAACCCAGCTTGCATGGGCACTGCTTGCCCCCAGTAAGTGGAGTCATCATCAGTGCATCTCCCCGGGAGGTTTGCACAATGCAGCTAAAAGCTGGTGTGAGCAGGACTTGAGAGGGGTTAAAGCCTCTCTTGCTTCCTTAGGGGAGTGAACAGTCATGAGAATCAGAAAAAGAGAGACTTTGCAATGAGCAGTGACAGGGACAGACCCCTCCATGTTAGATCACTGGAGCTTGCCACGCTGGACTTTACTCCCCTGAGTCACACAAATCACATCCCTTCTGCTTGACAACACAGGACTCTGCAGAGCTCCTCTTGCCCGTTCACGCCGGGATGCAACGGAAGCACATCCGTCACTGCGCAGGAGCTGGCCTGCAGGCCTGGGAGCTGGGAAACCTTGGCACTGCCACCCCCACAGCCTGTTGCATGCAGGTACTGACATGCCTGCAACACCCACAACATCAGCCAGCTAAGTATTGCAGCAGGGATTGGCCACCGATCTATTTTAATTAGAGAGAGAGTGAATTACATCAGGCTACAAGAGCCCCTGACTCCATCTCGACGGCTTGGGAAAATGGAAAAACTAGCATTTTCAATTTAAGGTTTAGTTAGATAATGCCTATTGGTGCCAGTAGATTATAGAGTGGATATTAAATCCTGCAGGATTTGCAAGAGGAGAATACCAGTGGAATCCATAAGTAGGTGGGAGAATGCAGAGGCAGGAAGCAATCGTCCTCTGGAGGTCCTGAGAGGCAGGAGAGAATCAGAAATGAAGTTTTCCTGTGAAGGATGCTCCAGGTCAGGAGCAGCCACACTGTGGCCTTTAAAGGTTCCCCCTTGAGAAGCCTCAGGGCTTCAGGCGGCAGCTGACTGGGCATGCCTGAAAGAAGCAGCGTAAGAGAAAATGGGGGCACAAATAGGTGCTGGAGGGGGGCCCAGGAGTCAGGACTCTACAGTTCAGGGAGGGGAGCTGGAGCTAGATATTAAAGCAGCAGGCTATGGGGTAGGGTTCCTGATTTCTGTTCCCAGGTGGGAGGACAGTGAGATTTTTGTGATTAGAGCAAGGGGAAATAGGAACCCAGACTCCTGGGTTCTATCTCCCAGCTCTGGGAGGGGAGTGTGCCGCATTTGCCGCAAGGGAACATGACTAAAGCTAATAGGACCCAGGGGTCCTCACGCTGATTTTCTGGGCACCTCTGGTTTTGCTTTTCATTAATGTTCTAACAAGCCATAACACTGGCAGGAATTTCTGCAGTAAACATGATAAAATAGTCAGCAGCCAATTTCACACTTGTAATATTGAGTATTCAGGCCCAAAATTTCATTATAAGATTCTGGCTTATCCAGTCAGGGCACAGAGACACCACTGCGTGCCTTCTACCTGTACAGCACTCAACAGTAGTACCCCCCCCACACACACACACACACACCTGTTCATCCAATCTACTTGGCCTTTAATTGCTGGTATCAAGTCCTTGCAGAGGCAGCTGCTAACAACCCAGGTCAGTCGGGGAGAAACACGGTGCAAGTCATTTCTGATAACGATTGGATAACAAGTACATGTGGAGTTGTAACAGTTAGTACAAACAAAGAGGATGTTTATCCAACCCTAGCGTTTCAGGGTTTAAACTGATCTCTGGCTATCAGGGATTGGAGACCTTCATGGGGGGCAGATAATCCCTCATCTGCCCACTGTAGAATGTCTTGGGCCTGCCTCTGAAGTTTCTGGTGGTGGGGCACTTTTGGAGATAGGATGCTGGACTTGACAGACCATGAGTGATCCTGTCTGGCAATTCCTGTCTTTCTAGGACCAGAGAAAACTGTCTCTCTCCATAGGAAATTGGCAAATGGAGAGAGGTGCATCATTCATCTCACCCAGTTTTGTTCTGGCATAAAGATAGCCAAGCTGGATCAGATCAGTGGACCACCTGTCCTAGCTCCAGCAATGCCCAGATGCTTCAGAGCAAGGGCAACCTTAGTGTGGGACCACGGGTGCAGTTGAGACAAAACACAGGGTCGCAACACTCAGTCGGTTTGGCCCAGCTACAGCACCTGCTGAGGCTCAGTCCAGTCATCCCTCCCTTGGGATGTCATGACAGAGAGGCCAGGCCTGTGCACCACATCACAATGGTCTTGAGCGAGAAGAACAGGAGCTGTCACTGCAGGGTGAGTGCAAGGCAGGTTTGCTCTCCATCCCCTGGGATCTCCAGTCTGCACTTGTTGAATTGGGAGGCTACATCTGCCCCTGCTCAGGGTAAAATGCAAGAAACCCTTATGGGATAACCAAACTCTAAGGACAGTTTCTGCCTGACCCCCACTAAAGGTTAGCTGCTATCCTGAAACACCAGGGTTTCTATCACTTCTAAAAATTTGGGGGAGCCAGGATTTCGCCCTTGGTTGGTTTTAATCCTTTACTATTACAACTCTGGATATTTTTGATGGCAGTGAGCTCTTCATCTCAAGAATATTTCACAGCTACGAGTTTCCTGCTAGAAAAACCATATCAGGCATTTACCCTTTCTGTGCCTTGGTTTCCCCATTAATAAATGCAGGTGATATTTCCTTACCGCCTGGGGTGGAAGTGGTGAAAATTAATATTTGCAAAGCACTTTAAGATAACTCTGATAGCAGGTGCTGGAGGAAGGCAAGAGGTTATCGCTTATTATTCTAATGTACAGGTTGGTTGGTTTGACAGTTTGTGGAGACTATTTATGGACTATACACATGATTGATGAGCTTATATGAGATTATTAGTTTTAAGTAGGATAAAACATGTAAATTAATTACCACAATTATCCACAAATGTTTTATATGGTTCAAACTTTTATTCAAGGGTTAGGAGAAATATTAACCTGTAACCTCTTTTCCAGCAACATTTTTCTCAGTTTGGCTATTCAGGTTAATAGAGAGCAGTTTAAAACATCCTGTTAGAGAAAGGAATTGAAGTGGTAAATGAATGTATCATGTGTTTGTTTCTAGTACTCGATGGCTGTACAGTAGCACATAGGGACCACAGCTGAGATCAGGGACCCTTTGTGCAAGATACCATGATAGATAATATGCTTAAAAAATTCTGAGTAAAAACTAAATTTTTCCAAGACAAACCTGTGATATAAAGGAATGGGAGGGAAGAGAGGGTAATACTATTTTAGGTTCTGTGATGATGATGGTAAGGGTGGATACGATTTACGGATAAACTCTTGCTAAGGATCCAAAGGATGGGATGCATATTGGAACAGCACCTCTAGGCCTTTCATAGGTCTCCCATTGCCATTTGTAACCACTTGTAATTTGACCAGGAAACTGTATTTTACACTTGGTAATCTGCAAATTCAAATGCTATCTTCATCCTTTATTTCTTTTATGCAAAAGGGGGCGAGTTTATGTGGCAAAAAATATGGCGAGAATGGAAAGGTTCACATGCAATTAGATTTTATTAGTCTTGTTTATGCCTCCCAAGAATTGTTCATTATAAAACTTTACAGTCAGTATGTAAGAAAGATAAAACTGGCCTGGCTCACTCTGGTATGAGGAGTCCAAGATTTGAATGAACTGAAAGGGATTAATATGGGGCCTGTCATGTGGGGGGCATAGGTGACATTGGGTCAGATCATCAGCTGGTGTAACCTGACCTGAGTGGAGCTATGTTGCTTTATGCCAGCAGAGGATCTGGTGCAACGTTATTCCTGCACATTGGGGCACATCGAGAATAACTCCATTTAAGTCAGACAGCAGCACACAACCAGCGTAAGCACAATACAAGACAACAGATGGATACAGACGGGCAGGGGAGCACAAGAAACAATGGGATAGCTGCAGCAGCACGATGAGTGGTTCATCCTACTCTTTCCAAAGAACAGATCCCACCTTTGACTCGAGCGCCTCTTTCCTTGGTCTAGGCTGGTTTGCTGCCTGTGCACATTCAGCCCTACGCCACTGAAGCTGCAACCTCTCTTGAGAAGATTACACATTGCACCATGCTGCCACCTAGTTCCCAGTCTGAGCGGGCGGGGAGTGCGACTGAGAGCGCTCCTCACTCGTGCAGCTGCTCTGGCTTCCAGGAGCAGTCCTGAGGCTAAATGGCCAGGATCCATGTTGAAAGGACATATCTTGAAGGCTTAAAGCAGAGCCAGGTGAAAATGCCAGCGTGGGAAGATCAGCTCCAGAAGCGCCCAGCGATAGGGATGTGCAGCACCAGGAGCTGCTATAACCAAACGGCAGTTTATGCTGACACCTATTGGACGCTAGCATCTCACAAACCTCCCCGGAGCTATAGGAATAGATGCCCTTGACCCAAAGCGCAGGAAAGGCAGCAATGGCATTTTTCGGGGGGCTCCCCTTGGAGGCGGAGCTGTCAGAAAGTCGCTCCCTGCTGCTCTGTGACATTCCCCACCACTGGCGTTGGCACATCTGGGAGTCATGCTCTGCCAACCTGGGCCACTTGGGCCAGCACTAAGTGCGGGTGCCACAAACCAGAGTGTAGCAGTTTATCCTGACGTGGCAGGGATGTAAAGGACCACTCAAGGTGTAAGGCAAGAAGGAGCCGGGGCTGCTGCCAGCCAGGGAGTCTTCACTGCGAAGCTTCTGAGGAAACCCCTGCTCTGTGCCAAAACTCGAGACCCAGAGTCTCCCATGAAACCCAGAATGATTCACAGGAGGGAAGGGCTGCTGTTGTGCTATGAAAAATAGCTGGGTCTATCTTGAGTGTTTCAGCCAGTGGGGACTTGGCTCATCCTCCTCCATACAACCCTCTTTCTTTTCAGCCACCCCTTCCTCTACCAGCCGAGCTTCAGTGTCCTGTGCACAGGCCACATTGCCCTCACGCAGTTGGCTGACTATCCAGTGCTCATCACTCCAGATCTTTCAGCCCATTTGTCTTCTTCCCTGAGAGTCTAAACTGAAGAAGAGCTACATGAGAGGAACAATTAGGTGGTGATATAGTTTGGGGTTTAACAGCCCATATATAGAAGCACCCAAAGGCATGCTGGCCTGTCACCCCAGAGGCTACAGCCATCCTGTCACCTCCGATGTCAAATGCCACTGACCAGCAATCATAATATAGGGTGGGTGGGAGAGGGATGCGATTTGGGGTCTGCACATCTTATGTTGCACTAGGTCTGCCAAAATGTAAGGCCAGCCCTGTACCTGTCCTGTTCTCATTGGGACTGGGTAGAGCAGCACTGAAAATCTCTGGTCTTGTCAGATTTCTAACTTGGTTCTGTAGCTCCTAAAGGGGCCCAGATGGTGATTGCTTTTTAATTACAGTAATAACAGTAATGGATGCAGCCAGTGGAATTGATGGGGAAGAGCTGAGATGTGTAAACTCATGCATGGGATAAATGAGGAGGATTTATTGGCTTCTCCAGGTAAGTGGTGCTAGCTTTGTTCAGTTCAAGAGCAAGAGAGACCCTCAGTGTGGGAAACGTACCCATCAGCACCCAATGCCTGTGGCATGAAGTAAGCCAAGCATCCTCTGGAAAGAAATGAGTCTTGGGGACTTATTATGGGTCCTATCAGCACAGTGTCTCTGAAGTAGGAAAGGCCATTATCCCCATTTTACAGGCACAGAGACTTGAGGACTTGACCCTGCTCTCAGAGGCAGTATTTGGCAGACCAGGGTGTGGCATCCAGGTCTTCTGGTTTTTAGGCAAGTACCCTCATCACTAGTCCATCTTTTCTCAGCAAGAGCTTCACACTGCTGCTGTGGCCAGACTTTGGACCCTGAAGACGCAACCCAGTCTCATTCTAGTAATGTTACTTTGGTCTCCCACTAAGTTGAACTTGGCAGCCTCAAACACCTTCCACCAGCAGCCGGATATAGTGAGGATCAATGCTACCTATGGGAGGAAAGCACCTCCCAAGGAATAAAGTTTTGTAAAGCTAGTTCAGTGGTAGGGGAACTACTGCTGGATAGAACCCATGTTATAATGGACCAGCCTGTCACAGAAGCCATGAGTGAAATAACATCCTTGCTCAGCCCCCTGGGTCAAAAAGCTCATTACAATTGGTCTTTTTTTTTGTATGATTTGACAAGCCTTTGCTGGGGAGAGTCAAACATTTCCTTCAGTGGCAGATGCACTGCTTAGGATTCGGCCTGAGATGCACAGGCCTGCGAGGGATGCAAGCGATGAATGTCCCTAGCAGAGTTTTGCAGTGTTGTAGGAATGGGTATTAGAGAGAAGGATCTGTATGGCTGGGAGAGCTGGGGGGTAGGCAGGGCCTGCAGGCTGCAGATCAAGGGAAAGGTGCATTAGTAGATCTATGTGTAAAAGAGCCTGGGACGGCTAGGAATTCTGCATGTCTGAATTTATAGATACTGACATGGCTGGGGGAGTGCGCAGAATTAGGGATTTGTTGTAGTTCAGAGGATGTTGCGGAGGACAGAGGATATCACTACACTCAGTCACTCCCCTGCTCTGCTCATGGCTTCTCAAAAGTCATCCAAAATAATGTAAACACACAATCTTCCAAAAGAGAGAGCTGACCCCCAGCCACTCCTCAGATACCGAGGTTTCTCTTTTATTTCTGCAGTGCAGGTTTCCCAAGCGAAGAACCCGGTTTACATCGGCACAGCATCAGCCTGCCCAATAAGACAGAATTCTTAGCTGTGTTTCTGCTTTGCTGATCAAGGGAGACAAAATAATAAAGCATTTCATGCAAAATTCACCTCTGAGACCCAATGCTGATCCATGAGGTACAGTAAGGACAGGAGCCCTATCTGACATGATTACTTTCCATTGGGCAAAAGGGTCTCAATCAGACAAGGAGTGCTGGCTGGAGAAAGTGGGGGCCTGATTCTCTTCTCACACTGAGGTAAATCAGGAGCCACTCCATTGAAATTAATGGCGTTACGCCAATGTAAAAAATGATGTGTGCTAGATCAGAATCAGGCCCGCAAGAGTACGGAAAGCAAGACAGGTTTAGAGCGGGCAATATTTTAGAGATGGGCCTGAGGTTTATATAGACGAAGTGGGGCTCAGGGTTGGGGGCAGGAAGTGGTCAGTTTCTCTTATAGACATAAGAGCCTACAGTAAAATTCAGATTGAGAGCTGATCTACCCCCCAAATTTGTGAGTTCTTTAGATCTGGGGTTCTGGGGATCATGCCTATCTCTTAAAAATGCATGAAGGCAATGGAGGCATTTATCAGACTAAAACAAACAGTGCTTTTCAAGAACCCTGATGGGTGACATTTTTAAAAAAGCAACCAGTAACGTATTTGGAGGAGAAGCCAGGGAAATCCTCTTCCTAAATTACCCCATCCCTGGTATCTAGACAGCGCATCACAGCCCCTTTCCCCTGCGGCTTGTCTTATCGCTTGCTAAATATATTACCATGTGTTGCCTCCCTTGGTCCATCATTTCAGAACCTGTGTCCCCCACCCCCATCTCTGCCTAGGATTTAAAGCAGCAGCATGTGTAGGAGCTTATTTTAGTATCATACACACAAACTCATACACACACTGCTCTAGCTTTTTTTTTTTTTTTCCACAAACAGATATCCAAGCCCAACCCCATCCACAGCCCCTGTCTCCCTCCCCACCCCCTTTCTTTTATTTAAAACCTGGATAGAAAAGAGGTGGCGTTTCAAGTATTTTGGAGCAACCATCTTCCAGACTCAGAAGTCTTGTCTGAGGAGTCAGCTTAAAAAAACAGCACATAGTTTTGCTGTGGAGATTAACTACAAAGTAATTTTCAATGAGCAATAGGTGTGACCTCATTCAGCCAGGTGCTGCATGCATGTGTGAGCGGGTCAGAAGGGTGGGCTTGCTGCAACCCCGAGGGAGGCTTGAACTGAACAAACCAAGAAAAGTAGAGGCAACCCCTTTCTTCTCTGCTGTGCAGCAGATTATCATTGTCAGAGAGCCAGGCCTTGGCCCTGCAATGTGCCTGGAGCTCCCGTTGATGGGCACTGATGTTACAGGGAGCTGAGGGTGCTCGGGACGTTGTTGGGCCACTCACCACCACTCTGATGCTCTTGGAGTTGTTGCATAGTAACAATAACTCCACCCTGTTGCCTTGAGGAAAAAGCTAAGTTGGATCATTGGAGTACTAACTGCCTCTGGCGTGCTTGCTGGCTGGCAATGATCACGTGACCATTCTGTCCAGAGCATGACCAGAAAAAACCTCCTGAAATATTACCCCTGAGCAAAGAAATTAATTCCCCATCCAGAGAATAATAACAGAACCAAAATACTTAAGCCAATTGTGTTTGGATGGGGGGAAGCCCACCTAAGACATCTAATCAATCTTCCATTAGTGGGATGGATTTTCCTTTTCTTTTTTAATTTGAAAAGACGGCTGGAGGGGCACGTTAATGGGATGTGGAGCCTTTTTTTTTTTTTTTTTTTTTAAATCATTGATTGGGAACCAGCGCAGGGGAGCAGTGACTGCAAGCAGTTACAGTCTGGTGCTGCTTAGGTGGCCATTGTGAGATGAGTGGGAAGGACTCAGAGCCATCCTTAGTGCACAGGGGATGTCCACCCTGTGGAAACCACTGGAAATTGGCAAGGGGGAACCCAAGAGCATCTCCATAGAAAGGACTGAGTGGGGTCACAGAGACAAAACTGCCTTTCCCACTAAGGGGGGCCCATTGCTGAGGCATATGGGATGGAGGAGCATGGGCAAAGTTTGGCCTGCCAGTTCGCAGGAAGACCCTGCCTTGTAGATTCGAAAAGGGCTTCAGACTCCAACTTTTAGCACCTTTCACCAGCTCTACAAAGTCAATCAGCAACAACTATGTGGGTGGGAGAGCAGGAAGCAAATGATATGATATGGTGTAGGGGAAGGGCTCAGTGTGTACCATATCCAAGATCCCACATTTCCCAAAGCATCTAGAAGAAGCAGAGCAATCTACTCTGCAGGCAGAAAGGGTGTTGCAAGACAGGGAATAAGAAGGCTGCAAGGGTTTTGCTTGTTACAGTTCTCCAGGGCTGCAGCACTTTCAAGGGAAACATAAAACAGTCCCAGGAGCAATTATGAGTTGGGAAAAGTCCTCATTTCCTCTAGCGCAGATCACCCCATCCCACCCCTCCAGAGCTTAGAGCAGGAAGGTTAATATAGTAGAAGGTACAGCCATGAAAATCCTTGGTTGGTTCTCCACTCCCAGGCACATGTGGCTTTTCCCATGGACTTCGGGATTCAAGGTGCCTCATTTGAAGTGATTCCGTTGCCTTTGTTGACGAAAAAGGGGCGATGGTGTGACTGCAATGGAGAATTTTGGGCACAAGAGTTAAGAGAAGGATGGGAGCTTGCAATCTGCCTTAGATCTTCAATTTGCACTACCCCAGCCATCTAATTAGCCTTTCCACATACTCCATCCACTCAAATTCAAATATGTTAACAGCTCCACCCTTTCTTTTGACCGAACGACAGTACCCAGTCTCCTTATTCAGAAACTGGGGCTGCTTCACTTATTCATTGCAAACTTAGACCTTGTTCTCCAGCTGCAAATAGACTTTGGGTGAGTTTGGTTTTGGGGCAGAGGATCTACACAAAGTATCTACATTAGTTAAATCCCATATGAACCAGGATGTAGGTAATGCATGAGTCTGATGCCAGCCACCTACTCAGGGGTGAATATCACCCTTCGGGATTTTTTTGTATGGAGCTATTTGTTGTTCAGAATTACCCGATTTACTCTAATTTCCCCCTCTAGGGTGCTCACAACCTTTGAGTTATGCACTACATATGATGGGGCAGCTTAGGTGCAGGATATTTTTCTATCTTCTGGTAAGATGACAAAAACCCTTAAACGCAGCTATAAGGAATAAGCATTGTTAAATAACCAATGCTGCTGTTTATGCTCAAGACCAGGTCCACATGTGAATATAGGCTTTGGTGTGAAAAGTAGCTCAAGTGTCAGAGTAAACAAGACCTAATTTGTTTGAATATTTAAGAATGATAAAGGAATGGAACAAGGCGAGACCTGAACAGGTATTTTACAAACTTCCCCAAACTCTCCTAATTGCTGTTCCCAGTTGTGCCCCTTCACATCAGCATCTAACCTAGCTGTCCTGCTCTTACTACTGTTATGATCTGGCCATGTTTGAGAGACTGAAGGAACTAGGCTTATTTAGTCTATAGAAGAGAAGACTGGGGGGAGATTTGATAGCAACCTTCAACTACTTGAAGGGTTGCTCCAAAGAGGAGGGAGCTAGGCTGTTCTCGATGGTAACAGAGGACAGAACAAGGAGCAATGGTTTCAAGTTACAGCTGGGGAGGTCGAGGTTGGATATTAGGAAAAACTTTCTCACTAGGAGGGTGATGAAGCATTGGAATGGGTTACCTAGGGAGGTGGTGGAATCTCCATCTTTGGAGATATTTAAGGTCAGGTTAGACAGAACCCTGGCTGGGGTGATTTAGTGGGAGTGGTCCTGCGTTTAGCAGGGGGGTTGGACTAGATGACCTCATGAGTTCCCTTCCAGCCCTATGAATCTATGTTTGCCCCTGGAAATGGTGTCTTGCAAAAAACCAAGGTTGGCCAGGATGATTGGGCTTGCAGCATTTGCAAAATGTAATGGCCACATTATGGGCTAGATTTGCTAGATGATTGCAACATCTCAGACAAGATCTTGGGCTCAGAGCCACCTGTATTGGTAAAATCTACCATGAGTTCTCTGCAATGTGCAGTTATGCCATCTCAGCAGACCCCTTAATTACATGCAGTGTGTTGCTAATGGAAAATTACCCTAAGGTCCTTGCTTTCAGCAATGTTGCTGGGTCCTGTGAGATCCACTCAAAACTGTGCTGATCCAGCCAGAGTTCTGAGGAGCGCCAAGATACCAAAAAGTCTCTGTCAAAACCAGTGCAAGGATGAATATGTGGTGAGCCAGCACCACGGTGGATGGGTGGGTAAGGGAGGCTTTTCATGGCATTGATATCCCTGCTTACAGTGGGCACGAAGAGCTAAAAGCAAAGTCAGCCTTGGTTATGCTTCATCACAATGCAGTGACCTAGGTCCAGGCCATATCTTGGGAAGGGTTGGACAGGTAGCTAAAAGGATCCACTTGGGCTCATCTTCATTAATCATACCAATTAGCACCACATACGCTGCAGAATGATGAGCATGAAATGGATGGATGGACGTAACGTCTCCATCCGGTCCTGCTGTGCAGCCCACGCTCCTTCTACCTGCTGTTCAGTGCTCTCTTGTGTGTGAATTCCATTTGCTTTACAGCTCCAATTTCCAGCGTAATTAAAGAAAGAAGAAAAGCTCCCCTTTAAATAACTCTCTGCGGGCCAGCAGCTCTTGCTCCTAGAGCATTGCAGTCCGTTGTGTGAATTAATATTTACAGGCCTTTTAGAAAGTGGATTACTTAAATACATATTTAAGGCTATTTTAAAATCCAGATTATTGGCCCAATAGACTGTAAAAGCTCCTACACAGCCACTGCAGTCCAGAGCACATGTATCTATTTTGCGACTGTTTAGTGCTCATATATATATCATCCTGGATTGTTTGGTTCAGGTCTATCTGGTGAATATAAGCTATAAAAATAAAATAGTCCCAACTATTATATGCATAAGAAAGAGACTCAAGTGTTCACATGGGGGAATCTACCCAGGCTTTTGAATTAGTAACAGAGCACTTCTAAGCATATGAATTATGTTAATGGAACTGGACTTTCACAACACATCCAGGGCCACCATGACTCATTTCCTAGTAGATCCACTCTCAATGTCCTCACTGTCAAATAGAACTGGGAACCCCACTTTTCCAGCCTTGATCCCCCATTCTTATAATGTGCTACAGCAGCAATTTGCAGGTCTCTCTTAACGTGCCCTACTGCAGGGATATCTCTTAAGGAAATTTTATTCCCAGCATGCATTTCTGGGTCTAGTACTTTAAATGTGGAAGAGCCAAACAGCTGTAACCCTAAAGCAGCCATTTTGCAAGTGGTTGCTGCTTACTGTATTATTCTTTTCTAGCTGGTAAGTGCTCTTTGCTCCTGGTATATTTTTCCCCCTTTCTTATTCCTAAAGAGATGGCATGTTCTCAAAAATGTATAATAGTCATTAAAAGAAAAATGGGGTGGGGGAGTGGGAGCAAGAGTTCATCATGCATTTAATTTGGATCTTGCAGGATGCTAAGTTTCTTTGGTGCTAAGGGAGATAAAGGAACCAGGTTCAAGTAGTTTTTTATGTGATTACTTGCTTAGCTAAGGGCTTGTTAGCCCTGTACGTTTTATTTAGGAATTAAATAAAATGGCATCACACCTTCAGTAGTCCATTGTTGCTAACTCCTGTGAGTTGTGATATTTGGTGGTGGTGGTGGGGGGGGGGTTATGTAAAGCCACAGCTTCTGGAGTCAGGTGAGTACTTAAGTATCTCAGTACTTGCTTTTTAAGGACAGTAAGTTTCTAGTCATCGTGATTTCAAGGAAGTCTTGAAAACATGAAATATAAAGGTTGAAAGACCAGAAGATAATTAAAAAGCACCAACCCCAAAAGGTACTGTTTTAAAAATCTCGTCAGTTTGGAAGGGGCTGACTTGGGAGGTTTGAACACAAGGTGGGGAAGGAGGGGAGAGGGAGTGAGTGCAAAGCTATATGGATGTAGCAGTGTTTTATGACCACTGTGTGGAGTAGTATAAATGATCACACAAGGTAGAAAGTAGTAATGAATTGGGCTCACTTTTCCTAAAGGATGATCCTTGGTCTGTGATATACCCCATCAGCGTACAAAACTGTGGGGTGAGTATACGAGGTAGTCTTATGCTATGGTCTGTGGTGTGCTGACTGCACAGTATGTGTTTTCTAGGCATGATAGACCACATTTATTGTCGGTGACCCCCCCCCTACAGTGAATAGGAATACCATCAAGTATAAATAATTGTGCCAAAAGCTAGCCTGGAGCAAATTTCTATTAAAAGCCCCAAAATTCAGATTTGAAATGGGATTGAACCCATACCCAAACACTTATGAGCCATGGGGAAGAATGAAATCTGGTCTGAACCATGCAGGTCTGTCCATCTCTAGATGAGACAGAAGTGACTAGGAAAAATAATAATTACGATTACTGATGAAACTTAGTTACTCTGCCTTCCCCAGATCCAGAGTGCCCTGTCTCCGTAACTCCCAAAGTTCCATGTGCTCCCACAGCAGTTTCTTTTGCTGAAGCCTCATCAGTCCAGGTCTTGTTACTTACCAGCATGGACTGCTTGGAGGATTTCCATGTCTGTGGCTGCACCTTTGTAGCTTGGTGTCTCACTATTGCAGGGTAAGCTGTGACAATACAAAGTAGTTAGTTAGGAGCAGCGATGCTGGTGTTATCTGGCCTCCTTGCTAGCACCACAGCAAACTACAGGAGTAGAAAATCCGCATCATTAGGAATCATGTAGTTGAGCACCAAAATGCAGCCATCTCTGGGGCTTTGCAGCATCCACCACTCAACGGGTCAGGGAGTGGGAGTGAAAAACAACTGACCCAGTTAAAATGTCAGGGGAATTGATGGAGGCAGCCTGTCATTAGCCAAATTCAAGTTAGGTCAAGGTAGGAGGTTAATTTGAATCTTATGAAGGGATCTTTGCTTACTGCAAAGAATCAAGACCTTGGATTTACAGCTTAGCTGAAAGGTTGCATTCCAGCAGCCCCCTAATGGCACACTGGGGCATCAGCTGTGACTCAGAGCCAACAGCAGCATCTACTTCTTGTGTCAGTCAGCAAAGCCTTTACCCTGAGCTCTCCCATTCATGTATCGACCAGCCCTGACCCTGTTTAGTGGCTGTTGACTCAATCGCAACTCTTGGTTCCAACTTGGGGGCCTGTGAATTGGCAGCAGCCAGTGAAGTGGGGAGGGTGAAATCCTGGGTCTGGTGATGTCAGTGAGGACAGAACTTCACCCAAAAGTGTGTGTTTCTCTGTTTTAATTGATAGCTATAATAACAGTTAATGCTACCTCTGCTTAGATAGCACTTTCCATCAGTAGATCTCAAAGTGCTGCACAGTGTCAGCGTCATTACCCCCATCTTGCATCTAGCGGAACTGAGGCACAGAGTGGGGAAAGGACATGCCCAAAGTCATCCAACTGGCCAGAGGCAGAGCCAGGAATACCTACCTGAGTCCCACCTCAATGCTCTATCTAGGTGACCCTACCTCACACGCTATTTGCTTAATAAGTGTGTCCCTATCAGGAGAGGTCAGTGAATGTTATTCACCAGAATCCCTCCCTCTTATCACTGCCCCAATTACTTTTTTGCTTTTCCTTCCCTCTCCCTAAACAAGTTGTTCATTATATCTGACAGACAACCCCAAAGTTGAGCAAAATCCTGCTGTCTTAGCTCTTTGCATTAAGCTACTCAGGGTGAGCACTTGGAGCCACCAGGATGCCTTTCGCAGAGGAAGCAACAGAGCGTGGGTTTAAACACCCGCCAGCCCAGTCATTACAGACTCTAACCACTGACCAGGGGAGGAAGGAGGAGATGGAGGGAAATATAAAACAGCCGAAGCCCCGTACCACTCTTAGTGAAGAGGCTTCCATCAGATTGTTTGCTGAAGTCACCCGGTGAGCTCTGCCCCATTGGGGAGAACTGATACGGCAGCTTAGTCCCGTTGCCCACTGGAAAAGAGAAGAGCTTATATTACTTCAGGATTTTGCCTTCCAGGGGCAAAAGTCCATGTCTGTATCATGATTGCTCCATACAGTTGCCTGGTACCTGTTGGGTGTAGGGAACTGAGACCCCTGGGAATGCAAACAAAGGACTCTTAATTACCCAACAGCTATTTCATTTAGTTTTAACAGATTTCTACAGCCCAGAAACTATAGAAGAGGAGGAGGAAAAAAAGGCAGAGTCTTGGATTTTATGAAGCTGCCTAGGGATTTGAAATCCCAATCTCCTTGCTAGGCTTTGAAAGGGGCCCAATGGAGAAAGGGAGGGCCAAGCCTGAAAACTAGGAAGTAGATATGAGGTAGCCACCTCCCTAGGCCTAGGTGTGAGAAGGTAGATGTTAGCGGCGGGAGTTGAATGGTTTCAAAGCTCTGCATGGGGAGGAAAGAGTTGTTCCTCTGTGAAACCACAGCAGGTATGTGATGGAGAAGGGATAGCGTCAGGTAAACCAGGGTGCCGCAAACTAGAAAGCATCTGACAAAGCGGGATTTTCTCCCACGAAAGCTCATGTGATAAATACATTTGTTAGTCTTTAAAAGTGCCACAGGACTCCTTTAGAGTAATTAGGCTGACTCCAAGTCTACCAAAGCTCCTTCACCATCAGCATTTGGGACACCGTGCAATGGCCAGTGAAGTCTTAGGGAGTCCTCAGGCTTTGCTGCTGAGGGGACTCTAATGACAGATCATGTGGTAAAAGTTCTGCCCAATGGGTGAAGGGGCTGTGCCATAAAGGCTACAGTTCAGGAACCAGAACCAAACACTCCAGCAGATTAAAACGACCTGATCTCCAACGAAGGCATCTACTTGGCTCCTGACTGAATGGAAGGGGCAACAGTAAGGGAGAGAATGTTGAGTATGAACAGAGATATGAAGATCAATCTAAGGGGAAAGAGATGTAAGCGGAAGGGTGAGCATTTATTCTGGTAGTGCCAAAGGACCAAGCAAGAAAAGGGCATGGTTGTACTAAGCGCTGCACAAACGCAGTCCAAGCTTTCAATCTACATGAAAGTGATGAGAGAGGAAGGATAGCCTTGTAGTTAAGACGGAGGCCTCGGACACAGGAGATCTGTATTCAGTACTTATGTCTGCCACAGACTGCCTGCATGACCTTGGTCAAGTCACTTAGTCTCTCTGTGCCTCGATTCCCTATATGTAAAATGGGAATAACAATGTTTCCTGCCTCCATTTGTCTCAATTTACATTATAAGGGGCAGGGACTCTAACTACGTGTAGCACAATGGGGCCTTGAACCTGGATGCAATGCAAATGATGATGAAAGATGTAATCCAAATAATGGGAGAGGGCTGCCATAAAGTATCAGGGTGGCTAAAATGGCAAGGTGGAGCAGCAAAGGAGATGGGCTGGGTAGAAATCAGGGAGAAGCCATGGTACAAGAGTAGAAATACCTTTCATTGAGAAACTAGGGTTGCCCATGCCAAGTGTCTCCTCTGCAGTTTGGAGGGAGGAGTATTCCCACGCTCGGCTGCTGTAATTGGCTGTAAGACAAAAGAACCCACTTCAGCAATTAGCTCATGATGATCCAGACCGAGGGCTGTGTTGCTCCATTAACTGTTCTCTGTACAGATTCAGAATCAGAACCGACACTGTATAGGTCAGGTTAAAGCAGGCAAGCCAGAGGGCTCTGTCCGAACTGCAGAAAAATTGTTCATCTGTTTGTTTTTTCACGATGCTCTGGGTGGGAGAGGGAAGGGCTGCTCTTTCTCTCTCTCCCTCCTGAGCCCTGTGAACAGAGCTCCATCAGTGTCGCAGAAAGCCATCATTTGTTACATTAAGTTGCCCACTCATGCTTGGCTTGTCGGCATGATTATCTTGTAGAGACACCTGCAGGGAGAGGCTGGGACTCGGAACATAAGACACGCACGTAATAGGGGAAAGTTCTTGGTGACACACAGCCACTCTCATACCGCCACCGCCACCATAGATTCATGCATCAAGGCTTCCCCAGCACTTCATGCAGAGCTGTGGGTTTTTGCTTCAACCCTCTTTTCCCAGTGATCGGGCAGTGAGGGGCCAGGTATGGGACATGCAGGAGGTAAGGGGAGAGCTCTGAAATGCATCTGCTGCCACCCTGTGGGCTACCTAGTGTAGCAGTTCCAATAGTGCTCCTTTTGCCTGCATCACTCCCTTGCGGACTTCACAGATGCCGGGACAAGGGATGTCCCTGGTCCAAATTTCAGATGTGGGCCAATGCTTTAAACAAAGAGCTGCCCTTTGCTAGATGAGGGGTTGAGATGGTCACAAATAATTGATTTGCAAATGAATCCGACTCCAGTAACCTTTGACCACCTCACTCTCTGGTGTCCACTAGGATTATTTTGCACTAGCAAGTACAGCAACCTGTATACGCGCTCTGAGGCCATCACATTGGAATTTTCCATCCCTTCAGTACATCCTCTAGATAGACAGCTCACTGCTGACAACCTGCATGGCCCCTGACTAAGCAATGCAGCCCAGTCTTTGCTTAGAGAGTGGGGTGTGTGGACCACAAGGCTGAGAGCCAGGAGCTCCTGATCTCTGATTCTAGCTCTGACACTTTGACCATGGCCAAGTCATTTCACCTTGCTTGGTTCCCCATGTGTAGGCTGAAACCCATGTCTCAGGGATAGTTGTGAGGATTTATGGGTCCCTTACTGCTGCTAGAGTGCCCTGAAGCAGTTGACTATCCCTGTATTTAGCAAGTGCGAAGGGGCTCCATGTGGTGTCAGTGACAAAACTCAGAGTGGTAAAATCCTCCCTCTGAAAACTAATTGAGGTGGGTGCAAGTACCCCACTACCACATCAGGAGAGTACGCGTGTGTATTTTGGGATGCCGCAGGAGATGAACTGAGGTGCATGTCAAAACCTGTACCTGCTTAACAGCTTTCAGTGACGTTATTCATTATGAGGAATAGTTGTTTGGGATCCAGCCCTCTGGCCTCTTTGTGAATCCTTTATGAACTGGTTTTGCTGTCTGCAAATGGCTTTGTCTTGTGGCACTTTGTTGAGATCTTTGGACAAACGGTTTTCAAATCCTGTCTCTTTTGGGAACTGTTCACTTTCTGATTCTTTGCTATTTGCTATTCTTCACAGTATGTGATTTGTTGCCTAAATTACATGGTCTTGGCTTTGCTCCCTTATTGGCTGATTAAAACAGAAATAGCAAATGATTGTGAGCAAATACCAGCTAAGGAGTAGCTTTGTTATAGAACAAATCCCCTGTTCTCATGCTGCTCTGGGTGCTGTTACTCCTCCTACAGTTCCTACATGCAAATAAAACAACAAGGAGTGGCTGTGACTCTGAGCCATGTGGGATTCACAGAGATATCCTCAACCATGGCTCTGCAGCACTCAACCACCTCTGTGCACCACTGAACTGTGAATCCCACAGCATTTATTAAAGTGATTGTCTCATTGACTTCAGTGGGATAGCTCTGAGTAATAAGCACTGCTCCCTATAACGTTTCTCTAACCCAGTCCGTGTTGTTTATTGCACCGTAATATGTCCACCTATGAATGCAGGCAATGGATAACGTTAGAATCCACGGTATTCAGGGCAATTCTGCATAGAGTGATAGATGTGAAAGGCTCAATCTTTTCATCTTAACAAAGAGTTGGTTAAGGGCATAGGTGGGCAGTGCAGGCAGCTGCCCAGGGCCCTGTGGGAGGGGGAGCCCCACGCTGCTCTGGCAGGGGGCCAGCTAGGGGCCCGGCAGCAGGGCAGTGGTACCTGGGGGGCCTGCAGGCAGGGCTGGTGGGGAGGGGCCGTGAGGTGAGCGGGGGACCCCATGAGGCTTGCAGGAGTCCTCTGGGGGGGGGGCTGGCAAGGGCCCATGGGGAGCCAGGGCACTGGTGGGGGCCAGTGGTGGGGCTGCAGGAGGCAGAGGGGCCTGTGAGGCTGGCAGTGGTCTGGCTGGGGGCTGGGGCCCCAGTGGGGGAACCAGGGGGCTGGTGGGGGCAAAAGTTAAGGATGGGGCCCACATCCTTGACTTTTGCCCCGGGTTCTGGAATCCCTACAATGGCCCCTGGTTAAGGGGTGGCTTGATTACACTCTCTAAGATCCTAGATGTGGAGCAAATATTTGATAATGGACTTTTCAGTCTTGTAAAAGATAAAACGTGATCCAATGACTGGAGGCTGAATCTGGATGACTTCAGCCTGGAAATAAGGTGTGCATTTCTCACAGTGAGGGTAATTAACCACTGGAACAATTTAGGCAGGGTCACGGTGGATTTTCCATCACTGGCAACTTTTAAATCCAGATTGGATGCTTTTCTAAAAGATCTGCTCTAGATCAAACAGAAACTAATTCAGGGAGGTCCTGTGGAATGTGTGATCCAGAAGGTCGGATGCCCAAAGGTATTTAGCTGCCTAACTCCCATGGGAGTTGGTGTCTAGATGATTACAAAGGCCTTACAATCATATAGCAAAAGTGGGCCTGCCTGCCAAAAATACCCCTTTCCTTCGACCTGGGAGTGGTCCTCTCTTCAGCACTTGCAGAGGATGCTGGCAAAGATGGGGGTTTTATTCAGGAGAACTGGATCGTGGCTCCCCACCAAGAGGCAATGTAGCAACACCAGCTTCTCCTTGCTCACCATTGGGAGCAACTGCAGTATGACACACTGAGCCAGCAGTTGCCCTCAGGAATAGAGTAGGAAGGGGAGGTGACAGATGAGGCTCTCATGGGAGTGTAGCTCTAACCCCCCATTTTATAATCCCTGTATTCCAGGAGGATTAACACAGCAGAACTCAGTGACACTAAACTAAAGAAATTTAGGATTTTCCCTTGCTTCCCTGTGTCTGTATTCTGTGTGCTTGAATCCCATGCTTCAGCTGTCAGGAAGTATCTATTTCTGACCTGTCATTCTCCCTGTGCAGTGAGCATCTAGGTGCAGCATGGGGAATTTTCACCTCCCTCTGAAGCATCAGCTGTTGGTTAGAGATGAGCACCAACTGCAAAATTCAGATCAAATTTTGAAAGTCCCAAAGCCGAGAGCGATTCAGGATCCAAGGTTTTGATTTTGGCCCATCTCTAGAATTGTCCACTAGAAACAGAACATTGAGCTTAACAGCCTGAAGGCCTTGACCCTGTAGTGTTTTTTCCTGCTTTGGAGTGGGAGGGGGGATGGCTGACTTGCAGGTAGCACTGGGAAATGGGGAGATGGATTTTTCAGATGCACTTTGCTCTGCAGTCAAACATGTCCAGGGTTTTTCCCTGATAGAATGGAACCTATAAAGACCTAAAGCAGCTGTGGCCTCATGGCAGCAGACATGACTTAGAGAGAACTAGGGATGATTTGGATCTGGGTTCCTGTTTAAATGAACCCACCACCTGCAAAATAAAGGAGCCTTCTGGAAATGCCCTTCTCCAGTCTGACAACCTGAGCTTGATCATTGGCTGGGCAAACTAGTAGGGAATTATATAGTGAGCTGGTCTGAGGATGAGTTCTAGAATACTACGTCCTTGCCATTTGTACAAACACGTGGGAACCAATAAGGCACCTGCTTGGGGAATCCACGTGTGGACTGAAATGGAAGAAATGGGAGATGGGAATGAACCAGAAAGGAAAAGTGGGAATCTAGATAAATGGATCGATGTTAGCATCTACATGGCACCCTTGTGTTAAGTCCAGGTATATAGTAGGAGTTATGACGAAACTCCAGCCCATAGCACTCAAATGTGCATTTAGGGAAACACCATTGTTAATTACAGATGGCAGTCAGCCCTACACTCTGCCTACATATGTTGTGCAGAGCAGTAGTTGTGAACACCTGGTAAATCCACATGTGGTATTGGAAACTCAGGGAGCAGAACCTGAAAGGTGACAATTCCAAATGTGTCCGCTCTATGGGAATCTCAAAATATTTTGTACCATTCTCACATACCTTATTACTCTGTTCTTGGCTCTTTTATTTATATGCCTATATATTTACAACAGATGCTTCATTGCTCTACACTGTAAGGTCATTTCCACCAGATGCAATGGGTGTAAAACTCGACTGAATCAGGAGGGTAACAGTTTATACCCACTTTGCATTTCCTTTGTACTGGAGTAAATGCCAGAACAAGGTGCTAGGTGTCTTGTCCTCACTAGAGGCTCATCAACATGGGTAGTTACACTGGTATAAGATAAGGAGTGAACTACTACTGCTTGTAACGAAGTCAATGTAACTCCCTATGTGGACACTATTGCAGAGTTCAGAATGACTTTTTCCAGCATAACTTAAGCAGCTTCAAAATCAACATCACCTGTGTCAGAGAAAGTCACTCTGCGTTCCAAAACTGCGTCCACATGAAAAGTTATACCAGGAGAAAAGAAGTGGCATACTTAGACCGCTATTGTTCTGCTGGACAATTTCTCCATGTAGGCAATTGCAAAACTGAGGAACTAAGCCCGTGGCTAAAAGGTGTGCTAGTGCATTCATGTATGCTAATGTACATTAACACCCTAGTGTAGACAGGTACCATATTTTGACACATGCTAGCTGGTGGGGATGAACACTACAAGCCAACACGTACAACTAGTTTTGTTAAAATGTGTTCTAATAATACCTCATTCTTATACTGCATTCCTCCCCACCCCACTCCCACTCTCTCCACACACACACACCCCTCCCCCCCCACACACACACATCTGAAAGCAGTTTACCAGCATCGTTGTTATCCCAGGTTTGTATATGGGGAAACTGAGACAGCCAAAAGGGCAGTGATTTGCCCAGCGTCCCTTGGCACAGCTGGGAGTAGAACTCAAGTGTACTGGGCTTTCACACAGGTTAGCAGGTCAGGGTAAAAAGCTCAGCCTGCTACCTCATGTTAAAACTGCAAACGGTCTTATCTTCCCTTGGGTTTTACCTCGTGGTAGGTAAGAGCGCACCTTTGTCCTAGGGAGACAAGCCCTGAGCCTTTCTGATCTCCCACGTACTTAGCACTATATCATGTCTGCATACAAGGCCTGGACAGCACCTTGCCTATTGCACGGTTTCAGAGAGGAGGCAGGTGCAAAAATGCCCCTTTTTTAGACTAGACATAAAAACGAGGCCAGATCCAGAGTTGGCATGAACAGTCGGAAGGAGCTGAATTTGCCCGATTCTGGGATGGCGACGGGAAACGAAAGTGTTGAGAGGAAGCAAATTACAAGCCATACCTTGCGTGTTTCAGCCTTATCTGCCAAGTTTTGTTTAGAGGAAGCCCAAGCATGGATAGAGGGGGCTTGAGAGAAAAGAATCCGCCACGGTACCTTTTGGAGTCAGGAACATGGAGAATCTCTTCAGGTTGTCAGGTTGGTTCCACTCATAGTTGTTGAGCATGTAGCGGTTATCACCTGGAGAAGCAAAGCCTATGTTAACAGGAGGGTAGGACTGGAAGCAGTAGCAGCAAGGGAGTGGGATGGGGCAGCAATGGGGCAGCGCAGACCAGCGTTGTTCCCCTTTGGCCTGTTGTTCCCTGAGGTGGTCTCATCCCTTGGAAGTTAGTGGCAAACTCCCAAATCCAGAGCCTAATGAAGTTAATGGACCACCGTCTAAACAAGATCCTACTGAGACATTTGCTAATAAAGACTTGTCCCTGGCAAAACTGACATTGGCCTTTCCTCCCTGTCTTCTCTTCTCTGCCAATCCCTCTCCCCATTCCTCCTGTCTCATAGACTCTAAGGTCAGAAAGGACCAATATGATCATCTAATCCAGTGTTTTTCAACCAGTGCTCCTCAGATATACTGCAGATGTTCCGTGACACACCCTGATCCCTCCCTGTCGATGCGGGGAGGGACTAGGGGATGGGGGAAAGGAGAAATTTAAAATGCCCCAGCCGCAGCAAAACTTCTTGATGCACATCTGGAAGCTTTGCTGAGGCTGGGGTATTTTAAATCTGCCACCACTGTTACCAGCTTTTTTGAGAACATTTTCATCAAGTGTTCGGCGTAAAATAATTAATACCTTTAGATGTCCTCCGGTCAACTAAATGTTGACAGACATTGATCTAGTCTGACCGCCTCCACAATGCAGGCCACCGAACCTCACCCACCCACTTCTGCAGTAAACTTCTAACCTATGAAAAACTGTCAATCTGTTCAGAGTTGGCATCATTAGTGCATCAAGGCTACCTGCGTAAGGGTTTATCAGCAAAAATGGAGTCTTAGACAATGCTTTCATTCATTATATCTGGGACTGTCTGACTCTAGCAACTTCCCCTCCATCTGTCTCTGTTCCCTTCGCACACAGGCTGTGCTCACAAGAACACTAGTGAGAAGATAAAGTGACCAATGTCCCAGGGAACAGCAATCCTGATAGAAGAGGTGGAGAAATGAGATGGGGTAACTCACCCACTTGGTTAAGCAGAGAGCCCCACGTGTGAGAGACAAGAAACATGGGGCTGGTAAGGAAGTTCCCTACTAACAGCTGCCTGGATGATTCACAAAGAGCTGAAAGCTGGACTACAAATGCCTCTTTGCTAGTTGACACTATTGTACACACCTCCATCTCCTCACTTCTCGACGCACTAAATTGATTGGACACATTAGAGAATCTGATGGGTCAGGAGAAAGAAATTTCCATTAAATATTTTCACTGCTAACTAGATCAAAGGCTCGCACTGGGCCTGTACTGATGGCACCTGAAGATTGTTGTCCTCTAGCAGGCATCCAGGGAAATGAGAGCAAGGAGCTAGACTTGATGACCTCTCATGAGCCCTTCCAGTTTCTATGGATGCATCTACACTTACAAGTTAGGTTGACTTAAGGCACCTTAAGTCGACCTAAACTACTCCGCGTCCACCCTGGGCTTTCCTTAAGTCGACTTAAGGAAAAGTTAAGTCGATTTAATAACTCCTCATTTTAGTCAAATTCCAAAGGGGTAGCCGTGTTAGTCTACAAGACTCTGTTGTCTTCCTCATTTTAGGTTGACTTAATGCTTAAGTTGACCTTATTAGGTCGACTTAAGCCAGTGTGGACAGGGATTAGTGCCTAAATCAACCTTATTTAGTTGACTTAAAATGTTAAGTCAACTTAATAAGGTCGAAAAGGGGCTATGTCTACACTAGAAAAGTTAAGTCGACTTTTGTTAAGTTGACTCAATAAGGCTGACTTTAAGTCAACTTAAAATAAACCTTATTAAGTCGACTTAATAAGGTTGACTTAACTTTTCTAGTGTAGACATAGCCTATGATTCTGTGATAAATTACATGTTAGTTTGGGGTTGCATTGGGGCATGCCAGATGCCCTTATATCCAGTTACAAACAAAGGACTTGCACCGAAGTTCATTGACACCAACATGAAGACTTCTGCTGAGTCAGATGGGCTGTGGATCAAGCTCAATGTGTCCCACATGGTCACAGGGGAACCTACTTGGGGATGAGTGTGCTTATCTTTTCAAAAGGCACTCGTCTGCTGCATATTGGGATAGGAGAGATATTCTCTCCACCCACAGGCAAAACACCTGAGAAAAAGGAGGTGATCCCAAGAGGATGCTGCCCTGCAGCTTAACAGATTATGAGAAACAAGGCAACAGGTCCTAAAATCCTGCCCTTGTCCATGCTAGTTGGCATCTCTGAACAGAGGAGTCAAATTCCGCTGAGGCCATGGAAACTGAATCTCAACTCCATCTCCAGTGGGGGAAGCCTCAGGTCACATTGTTTGGATGAGGATGTGAGGAGTTTGAGTCAAGGCGTATTGACAGGATGAGGAGTTAGGATGCTTAACTGGTTGCTGTACTCATTCTGTGGGTAAATAAAGGATTTTGTTCTCCTGAGCTGTCAATCTGACAGCTTTTGCCAGCAAAGAATTAAGTCAGTTGTTTGGATCTAACTGCACATGAGAAATGCACTGTTTGTGTTGGAATGAACAAGTCCCCGCACAGAAATCCCACTGATCTGGAAGGAGCAACGCTTTATAAAAGCTGACATTTTACATTCCAACCTATATTTATGACCACCTGCTATCTACAAGCACCTGTATAATCAGCTGGTACAGTCTCTGTCCTGGTGAGGTTCCCTATCGCCTCCTGTTTAACTCTCCCTATAATAGTCAACCACTTACCTAAGGGGCTTCCAGCTAACCAGAGCCATGAATAGCTGAGTAAAATACATCGCCATTAGCTAGAAAGAGGTCCCAAATGAAATCCCTTGGTTAAAATATTTCCATCACAACTTTGAGGATTGGGCATTTCCCTTTGAGATTCCAGCTGAAGGGGCCAGAAATGGAAACCACTTAAAGACTGGGGATGTTTTCTCTTGGTTGTGTAGAACTGGGCTCAAGCCATTGAAATTCACACCTGGATGTGGAATTAAAAACCCCTCCATTGTATGAGGCTTTTCAGATCAAGGGGCCCCTAATAAAGACCATGCAAAGTTGATCTGGATCACAAACAGCCCATAGTTCTGGGACTTGTTTGGATGTGGAGTGTTGGTCCAAGGTTAGTTTTAAATGTTCTCAAAAAACCAAAAAAACCTCCCCATGTTCAAAGAAACAGCACAATCTGATTTCAGCCTTGTCTTGAGAGCTGTATGAACCCTCTGCGAGTCCTCTGCAAAGAGGTGAGTTTCACCCAATCTTTAGTTAGTTACAGTTGGTTTGACTTTTACGCTAGCACATAAAGTTGTGGTTTATTTGCTCTGATTTTCTTCTGCAGTATCAAAGCTCTCAGGATGCTTTTTCAAAGTTTTACCTCTTTGGGAGACTAGCGTAACACCTCTTAGGACAACTAAGGGTAAGCAGAATCTCTTAGGAGATGGCTATTAATCAGGTTTCACTCCACTAAAATGTTATTTCTCATAGTGAAGCTTTTAACACTGAAAGATCAAATGGGTTGTTGACATGACTCAGGGGAGTCTGTTAATTAAAGCCAATAAGTAATTGTAGATTTATTTCCTTGCAGTCACACTAGATACAAAGCTCTACCTTCTTTTAAGTGTAACTAGGGCTTGCAGAGATAAGGGCTGTGAAGAATTTTTGATGATCTCAAATAACTTTTCCCAAGTGTCTGAACACCATTGGACATGTTAGCTAGATTCTAAGCACTTGTCCATTAAATTATTGGTAAAAAATTCTGTAGTGCCTGAGAGTGCGTCTACACTTGTAAATTAAGTCGACTTATGTTTGCTTAAGTCGACTTAATTTACGCTGCGTCTACACTACACTTTCCTTAAGTCGACTTAAGCAAGCTGCTTAAGTCGCCTTAAGGAAAATTAAGTCGACTTTATAAAACCTACTTTTAGGTCAACTTTTGGCTTAAGTCGACTTTCTAAAGTCAACTTAAGCCGGTGTAGACATGGAGTAGCCCTAAGTTAACTCTAAGTCGACTTAAGGCTCCAGGACTCCCCCACTGTCCTCCCTGCCACGGTGGCTGGCACAGGGAGAGCCTGGCATGCCCCCCAATGGGGCAGGGCAGAGCCCTGCCCACCCTGCCCCTATGCCCTGCCAGGGTCCCTCTCCCCCTTTGCCCCATTGTACCCACGTACAATGGGGCAAAGGCTGAGCCCCCTGGCACTGAGCAAGGGGTGCCCCCCGCCCCGCCACCATGGACCTGTCCCAGGTCCAGCTAGCCTCTAGAAGTCAAGCAAGGCATCCAGTGTGGACGCTCTAGGTCGACTTTGTAGGGTCCCCCCCAAAGTTGACTTAAAATTTAAGTGTAGACATGCTAAGTCAACTTAAATTAACAAGTGTAGACATAGCCTGAGATCTGTTAAGGTATTTGTGGTGTTGCAAGGCCTAAGCAACAGATGGCCAAGTCCCATCCTGTGTTATGCAGGTGGTTAGACTAGATGATCACAGTGGCTCCTTCTAGCCTTAGAATTTAGGCTCTATGAATCTTTCTGACCTGGGAGATTGTGTGTTGACCCTTGGGGTGTGACCTGATTTTGTGTTGCCTCCTTTGCTGGAGTTTAGGAAATGGGTACAGCTGGCTTGGAAATTTCAAAGAGGAAAAAAATAGTTTGAAGGTTTTTTTTCTTACAGGAAAATGCTTGACACTTGGTTCCTGGCTACAGATTGGTTAGCCTGATGTGTTATGGCCAGAATTCTCAAAAGATCCCGCCACATGACAGTTCGAGCTCTTTTGAAAACCTGGCCACTAGTCTCACTAAGGTTGGAGCGCAACACTGTTGAAACTCTGGTCCTCATTTATGTATCTAAATGAGTTCTGTGCCCACCCATGAGCCTTGAGCTCTTTTGACAGCCTGCTCCTATGCATCTCATTTGTACTGTCTGTCTAATTTTATGTCTGATGCAAAGTCTGGTGCTATATCAATGTTCACCATTAATCATTTTGAATGTAAGCTCCTTGGGGGCAGAGGCTGTCTTTTCCTCTATACATTATGCCTAGGCAGCGGGCTGGCGCTCCCTAAATAATAATGCCTCTTGTTACTGCTCTACATTTGTCTTCGTCCCATGCTCCCCTCACTCTTGTTACTCTGATTTACGGATGTCAGAAAGGTTGACTCACAAAACTGAAGCTGCAGAAAATGTTGTGTATGATCCAGGGACGGGTCCCAATGTTGTTTTAAGCCTCTTGCTTCTATTTTTTGTGTGTGGTTTTCCCCAATGCAGGAGGTAAACTGGTTCTTTATTCTGGAGAGGTGGGCAGAACTTTTGCCAAAGAACAAAATGACTGATAAACATAAGTGTCCTGTCTGTTACTGATCTAAATGAAATGATAACAATCTTGCATTTATATGGCAGTGTTCCTCAGGAGCAATTTCCAAGAGCTTTATGTGCTGTCATACAAACTGCAGGCAGGAGTCCAACACCATACCTCTATTGGAGCTGCTCCTCATTCACACAGAATCAAGTCTCTCACACAGTGCAATGTACCTGTGTTCTCCTAAATGACCTTTATCACCATTGTGAGGGACTCAGATACTATCATTAATGGATTCTATTCTCATGACACCCCTTTCAGAAAGTGCACTGCCATTATTTCCATTTCACAGATGGGGAATAAAAGCACAGAGAGGTTAAGTGACTTGCCCAAGATCACACGAGAGATCAGTGGAAGAGCTGGCAACTGAAGCCAGGTCTCTCAAATCCCTGTGTGGCGTTCTATCCTCCACACATTCGCTCGGTCAGCCCTGTGCACCTTATAAGTCCCTTTTCAAAGGTTAGGTGGGAGGCAAGTAGTTCATTATTGGCTTTGTGCTAGCTCTCTGCACATAGGTGAATTTTCCTCCTTGGAGATCACTGTACCAGTGAAAAACTGCAACCGTTTGGCAGTGCTCAGCAATATCACACCACAGATTAGGAGTCAGATGGGAAGGGAATTATACTTTTATGCAGTGAAAATTTAGGAGTGATTCGATCAGCCACACTGATGTTTGCTCCGTTAACATTTGGTCTAAACACCAAGGTCAATGCTAGTGCTGGTCGGGAATTCTTTACAAAATGGCTTTTGGAATAAGCCAGTTAGTCAAAACAAAAGAGTTTCTCAGGAAGTTTGGACACAGTTTATGCCAGAAAGGGCTTCTTAGCTCCATGATGGAATTTCTTTGTTAAAACCGGGAGGGGGGGGACCAGAACAGCCACTAGCTCAGTGGGTAGGGCCCTGTGAAGTAGAAGACTCAAGTTCATGCTGTGCTGGATTTTAAGGATTTGAATCTGGATCTCCCTTGTTCCAAGTGAGTGCCCTGCATGCTGCTTTGGCAGGTCTCTCTCTCTCTCCCTGGGTACCCCCAAACTATTTGCAAGTTTCATTCCATGCAAAATTTTTAGAAATCTCAAGAAGCTTCATCTTGTGGGGAAACATTTTCCCCACCCACTTCCACTTATTGCAGGTACCATCAGATCTTTAACAATAGCAAGTGGGAATGAATTTAGCAGTATGATCAATCCAGAGAACAGTACCACTGTGCTTCCCAATGCTCTGTCTTGACATATGTTCTGTATTTATTTAGCAGGGAGAGCACAGTCTCTCTGCTGAATCACAGAACCCACTTAGCTATATCTCTGAGCTCTCCCATCCGAGGTCTGATGTGGCCCAAGCCTGCTTAGCTTGTGAGGCTTCAGAGAAGCCAATCACAGGGGCAGCACACGCACATGGTAATAGCTTTCTTCTGCCCTCATCCCCGCTGCCTCCCTGAGAGTGAAGCAATATGGCTTAAGACTGGGTGCCCTCTGCAAAAAGGGGCAGTAGGAAGAAGTCAAAGGCTGCAGAGCCCAAGAGAAAGAAGTGACTCAGAGCTGCAAAGCAGAAGCTGGCTGAAGTAATTAAACACTGAACTTGTAACATTAAACATCACTGGTGGGAGCTTGGAACAGTCCAAGTCCATGGGTCTCCCTACGCCAGGCGTGCAGGACATCCTTAGGAATGTGCTTAATGAGCCCCATCCCTGTTAGCCCATCACTGACCATGCATGAGATGATATCTGTTTTACTCAAGAGCTCTTTGCAGAGGCAGATCTCACTTCTCCCCACACCCCAGCGATTAGCCCTGCGAGGTACGAACTGCTGCCTTGGTGATCTAGAGCTGAGGTTAACTCTGGCTATGAATTGGAAGCGGAAAGGGAGGGAGGGAGGGAGGAGCAGCTCTTGGAAACACATTACCGTTCTCCATGTGATTCCTCTCTATGAAGTTCCGGCTGAGGTCACCCTTGCAGATCTTCTCCACATGTCTCATGCAGACATTCAGCAGATCATCCCGGAGGAGCCCCATTGACGGGCTCATAGTATCCCCCTCCAGCAAGACACTGTAAGTCGGGAGGGATGGTGGGGCAGTGTAGTTCCTCATCATGGCTCCAAATTCCTGTCAACCAGAAGGTGTGAAGGTTAAAGTACAGAGAGGCTAGGATGCTGGGAAGGATAAGGAGAGATTAGGCTACAGGAGAGGTTAGATACTGTGAAGATTAGGGCTCTGAGAAGGCCTGGGGAGATGCTAGGTTTCAGGAGAGGTATTGGTCAATCAGCTAAGGTTGCACCCTGCTAATAGGCAATATCATGTGAACTGCATCTGAGCTAGTGAAAGCCTTGAATACCCTGCTCAGCAAGTTAATCCCTGTTTACGGCCAGGGTATGTCTCCAAAAAACACTGCAAGCTATCCGGCTGGTATAAATTAACTTCGTTCTGTTGAAGTCGCTGGTGTGATGCCTGGGGCACCAGCTGGATCCTCTGCCTGCCAGCTGTATCCCTTTCTCAGTAGAAACAGGGGTGGAGGGAAGATGCGGTTTTGCTCACCTGCAGGAAGAGCACCGAGTCACTGATCTGATGTATCTGGTCCCTGGTCTCCTTATCCTCCTGCAACAGCTTGGCCCTCTCCTCTAGCTCCTCCACGATTTCTTTTATGTTCTCCACTGCTGTCCTTTCTCTCTGGTCCAGAGCAGCCTTCACCTCTTCCCGCTGCTTCTCCAGGTCACGGACCAGCTCTTTGAAATGCTGATCCACAGTAGCTTTCTCATTGGTGGTGAAGTTCTAGTGGGGGGATGCAGAAGGGACATGGCATGAGGGTCTCAGACCAGTGACCAGTATAAGTCCTTTTGTACTGGAGTGAATATGTCCACATTTGCAGGGAGTTTTGCCATGTTAGCTATACCAGGATGGTTACAATGATAAACGTTTCTAGTGTAGGCAAGCCCCTCAGCTGCTTAGAAGCCTACTTTCCATATTAAAAATTGTTCAAGACTTAGTTGCCTACATCCTTTTGTCATTCAGGAGAGTCCTAGCTTCTGAAGTGACACTTGAAAATAGGGCTTAGGGTCCTAAGTCACTTACACCCAGGTCCTCAAAAGTATGTCTGTGCCTAACTCCTATAAATACCTTCAAAGATTAGTCCTTTGACCCTTTTGAAATTGTGACCCAGAATGACCATGGATATCCCTATGTTCAGGTCTAAGTTTTCTAGTGTGGCTTCCCAAGATAGTATTAAAGGAAGAAAAAAACCCAAGAGAGCTTTGACATGCAACTGTGGAAGGACTGAGGGAAGGCAGGATTTCTTGTTGACTTTAGATCACTTCGGGGGCCTGATCTACATCCAGTGTTTTATACAAGTATGATGTGAATTATTTTGAGCAGTATTTACACTGGTCCCCTCCTTCTGTGGATGTAGTATAAAAATGCCTATACCAGTATAGCTTATTTCTCTTACCATATAGAAATAAGCTGGATTGGTATAAGCCACCAATTTTTTTTGATAGAGCTTGATCTGCTGTAGGGGGCCTGAATCACTTTCACTATGCCAGTATGGTTAAACCAGCCCAACGTTTGTGTGTAGATGAGTTGTCAGTGATGAGAACTGGAAGGAGAGGGAGCCCTTGTAGAGCCAGGCAGGAAGGTAGCTCGAACAGTCATCTACCCCATCCATCTTGCATGTTCTTGGTTTCCTGTAGGGAGTGTCATGAGAGAATGGCAGTGGATGCCATTCTCCCAGGCTTAGAATGAGTGTGGTTGATCAAGTGATAAGAAGCGGGGGAGAAATTAGTGTGATGTGAAAATGTGAATGCGCACAGAGCACAGGGAGAAGGGGAAGCAAAGGGGGGAAGACAGCAAGAAATGCAGTGGTGCTGAAAAGTGTGAAAAAGAGAGGAAAGCGTGTGGTTGAGGGTGAAAAAGGGGGAGGAGTGGAAAGCCAAAGAGAATGTCTTATCCTCACCTTGATGCGATCCCTCTCCTTCTGCCACTTATCCTCTTCATCTTCTACCTCTATGATCTTCAGCTGCAGCTGTTCTTTCTGCAGCGAGAGCTCAGTCTGCGGGAGGAAGGAAAGGGGGAGACCTTTGAAATCGAGCAGCATACGGCCTATTTCAAAGAGAATTTCTGGTTTTACTTACACATTTGGCCCTGAACCATAATGGCTGTGAGCTAAAGCTCCTGGCACCACTTCAATGGATATGCTATGCTGGCAGCTGGGCAAGATCCCAGTGCCTCCACTTGGGTCAAGAGATGTGACTCCCTAAGCAAAAGAGGCAGGAGAATCTCCTGCTTGGGAAGGGTGGGATTGCAACTGGGACTGCTTTTAATCATGCTGGAGTCATTAGCTGGAGGACAAAGAGGCCGGTTTCAAAACTCAGCTGGGTATGAAATGAAGAGCCCAACCCAGGGCGTGCCTGTGCAGCAATAACAGTTTTCATGTAATTACCAAATGACGTTGGATTAATGTTGCAACCAGGGGATGACGCCCTCGGCAGAAGTTCTGTTTAGACAGGAGTGGGGATTAATTTGCTCTGCGTATATGTTTTAATGTGCTGATAAAGCTGGGGGAATGCAGGGGAGAAAAAGGTGGGGAGTCAGGGAAGCAAAAAGGGGGTGGCTTGGTCTAAACCAGCAACTGTGCTTTGATGGCTTCAGGACCCCGTTTCATTGGCTTCCCACAAACATTTGTACAACTGATTTATTTGTTCATGAGGATGTTTATTTAACAAGAGAGTGCCCCAATACCTATCTAATATCCATTTGGGTGACCCACCAGTCAGCATGTCTTTCCCCCACTTTCGGTTCCTCAAAGGGTTGAGGATGTTATAGTTTCCACCTCTAGAGCCAAGCTCAGGATGTAGCAAGTCCTACCTTTAGCTCTGGTTGTCCAGGTTCAATCCCTGGGACCAGCTAAGATTGGTGGCTGTCATCTTTAGATAGTGAATTGTGTCAGGAGCATTTGTGTGGTTATTTCAAGGTCATTCACTTACCTCTTCTGGGTTACAAGGCCATGTTTACACTATAGTTGTAACCAAGTCAAGGGGAATCTACTTATAATGCTGGCTTGACTATAATACAATCCAGATGGACTGTATTCCTTACCTAAACTAAAGCTAATTTTGAAGATACAAAGTACCTTTAACTCTTGCTGATTTCACTCTCTATGTATCTAACCCACTCTGTCCCCGTCTAGCAGTACTTAGGTCATAGAGAGACGATTGAGCCTGCTACATTATGGCTAACAGAAGTAGGTCTCCTAACTCAAGCAGTAGAGGTACGTAGTTTTAAATACAGAGATTCGAGGCTCACTTCCCTTTACAGATAGCCTGCAGGAGCATGTGAAAATCAGACCATTGCATTCTATTTCATTTCAGTCCCATTTGCATTACAACTTTCAACCACATTGTAACTGGGTTTCCCAATCTCAATTATAGTTGTGGTGTAATAGAGCCTAAAGGTTTCAGTCATCCAGTCGGGAAGTGGAAAGACTACCACGTGATGGAAGAGATCATTTGCACGATATAAATAATTCACACAGCAGATAGTCAGACAAACAGGAGCAAACAAGCTCAAACCAAGGAAATCTATCAAGGTTCTTACACTGGTGCCCATCACCACGGTATCAGAGTGCCATCTTGAGCTTCGACAAACTTCAACAGCTTTTGAGTCCCATTGTTTATAACTGTCCCTATTTAATAAATCCCTATTTATAGGGGAAACTATAGTTTGCCAGATTTTCTCCTATTGCCCCATCTAAATAAATAAATAAATAAAAATTCCAGCCATTCCAATATACCTCAGTGCATTTAAAAGTTACATCCCTGTTTCTCCCATGAAATCTCTCACAAATATCTGCTTGCTTGTATCTGGGGAAGCTATGGTCCTCTAAAAGGGTCGCTTATGGTTTCTAGGTCCTGGAATTCCCCTCTGGGCTGTTGGACTGTGACCACTCACATAGACATGTCCTGAAGTTCCAGGTGTGCAGAGGTTTGGAACCAGATATAAGTAGGTTGATGAGTGGCTGGGGAAAGGATTTGCCTGGGGCTTGTTAACATACCAGGTCCAGCTGATATAAAAAAAGAGGAAGAAGAAAGAAAGATTGGCCTCAGGAAAAGGTACTATAGTGATGGGGGGGCTATGGAAATATCTAAGATAGAGAAGATTTTGTTGACCTCAGAGCAGCAAAGTGAAGGGATGAGACTTAATTCCTGAATGGTGATCGAAGGAAAAGGTTGGACTGCGAAAACAACTTTCTCATAAGGGCTACTGGCATTGTTCTCAGGAATGTTCTCAGCTCTGTGACTGAAAAGTAAGTGACAGTGTGGAGAGGTGAAGGTTTGTAGAGCACTGGGGCTTTCCTTTAGAATGGATGGCCTCTTTCTGAGCTCGGGAAACAGAAGGGATAGAAAACGCTGTCAGGAGAATTGAAGCTGATGGATGGATGGCAATGATGATGATCTCACATTTTGATGGTATTTTTTTATGAACATGGATCCCGAAGGGATTTCCCGAATTATTACTAGCTCATTGTATAAGTTATATGATCCCTGCCTCCAGCACTGAAATACAGCTGCCCCTGAGGTGGAATGAGGTGGCTGTTCAACTAGAAACATTTCACTATGATTGAAGGCAAGAATACCATTTTCATTGTAAATCACAGAGGCGATTTAGATAGCCAGAATCTAAATATTGTACTTACACACACCAAATATGGCGGCATGGCCAAGGGCAGATGGGAAAGCTTATGAAGCCCCATCAAAAGGCAAGGAAGATGTAGATGAAATCAAGTGGATTGGTGGCAGGGGGGAATTAACTAAAGCAGATAAGAGGAGGGGTTGTTTATAAAAGGGATGGAAGATACAAACATTATTTGCACAAAATAACAGGGAAAATTATCTAAAAATAGGCTGGCGGTGGAAAGGAAAGAGAAGGAAACTGGAATACAATATAACTAGTGGCAAGAGAATTAGAAGGTCTGAAGACAAAGGTGCCAGTCCAGTAGCAGGTAAGAACATAAGAATGGCCATTGTCTGATCCGGTGTGGCCCATTTAGCCCAGTATCCTGTCTTCCAACAGTGGCTGATGCCAGATGCTTGCAAGAGATTAAAGAGAACAGGGCAATTTATGGAGTGATCCACCTTCTGTTATCCAGTCCCAGCTTCTGGCAGTCAGGTGTTTAGAGACAGTCAGAACACAGGATTGTGTCCCTGACCCTCTTGGCTTATAACCATTAATGGGCCTATTCTCCATGAGCTTATCTAGCTCTTTTCTGAAGCCAGTTATGGGACTGAGCACATCCAAGCACATAACCTGAGGCTTTGGCCAAAGGTGGGTTTAAGGTACCATCTTTGCTGCCTGCATTCTAGGGCTGCAAGAGAGGTTGGTTTATACTCCAGTGCAGATTAAAGCAGCCCTGGAGCTGGCCCAAATGCCATTCGGCTGTTTTGGCAACAGGAAATAGCCAGAGCATGGTGATGCTCCATCCACCCCACGCCTACACACAGGAACATCCCTACAGGAGGGGTTGTTGGTGTGTCGGAGTACATACCAGCTCTGCAACATGTAAAAAAAATCCCCTAGCTCGGAGGCTTCCCAGGGTCCAGATCTACAGGTTTTGTAGCTTCTTTGTGACTGCAGGAAGAGCACAAAGAGGCTATGTGTAGTGATGAATGTGGCCCGGAGAGAATACCTGAGTTTGGGGAACTGGCCCAGAGTTCAGAAGGAAAGCCACAAAACAGCAAGAGAAACTAGAGGAAATGCATCCATTTTTGGGAACTGGGACAGTCCCAATGGACTTGACAGAGGTGCTGATGGACAGTGATAAGAAAGAAAGGGATCTGGGAGCGATCTAGGCGACTTACAGACCTGTCATCTTGATTAGACAAAGAGAAATGCTGGGAATGTTAGTCAGTGCAGATTCATAGCGTCTAGAGCCAGAAGGACCACTGTGGTCATCTGATCTGACCTTCTGTATACCACAGGCCCCCTCGAACTTCCCTGAAACAATTCCTTTGAACTAACACAGCTCTTTTAGAAAAGCTTCCACTCTTGATTCAAAAGTTGTTGGGAATCCCTCCTAATTTCCAATCTGATTAGCCAGTCAGTAGGGCTGAGTGAAAGTTGGGTGTTAATCTCAACACCCATGTTAGCATCAGCTGAACCCAACCCTGGTGCTGAAAATGTGATTCTGCAGATTATGACTTTTGCATCATGCTGTGACTCAGTTTTGCAGTGCAGCAATGCAAGTGTCACCATGTCACAGTGCCAGCTTGGGATCCAAGGAATCCCATGTTTTGGAAACCTTTCCCTTGAATTGGGGCCCTTCCCTCTGCGGCTGGCCTGGAAGAGCTCTATATCCAGGACCCTGTCCTCAGAGTAGAGGGATACATTTGGTTTGGGGATTGCTGTCTATTATGTTCCTCAGGTGATAGCTGCAGAGAAGAGAACTTTGTTCTATCGTATCTGTTGGGATTTTTTTTTCTTCCAGGGTGAATTCTTTTTGCATGGAAAAAAAGGTGCTTGAGTGGCAGTCTTGGAAAATGAGCTCCTTTCTTTACCTACAGAACAAATCCAGGCCAGGCTGTGGCATATCAGCTCTCCATGCTACTCTGCCAACGTGCCTCACCTTGGAAGGGTTATCTCTATAGCTCCAAAGGGGATTTAGTTTCCTCCTTGGGCCTCTATTAGCCTATGCCATGGTGACTTTAGGTGCTGGACTAAGACCATTAACTTGTTCCAGAGCCCCAGAGAAATCTAGTCCTCAAATCTGATAGAATGTGTAAGTAAGTGGGATGAACTAGGAAAATCAGCTGAGATAATATACAGTGTCTGTACAGGTTACATTTTCCATGTGTGTGTGGTAGATAGGGTCGCAGCTTCTGTTAATGGTGAACTGTGCACCTCAACCACTAAAGACAGCACGAAAAGATCCTGAAAAAGCCTATAAAGAGGGAGATTTCCTGTACAGAGCAAAAGGGGACCGCAAACCAGCTAAGCTCAAAACCTCTTTTAGATCCGAGGGACAAAGAGTATTTCTGAGTGGTACCCACCGAGAATCCAGCACTTCAATGGCTTGGAAGAAGAAACATGCAGCAGAAACTGATGAAATATATATGACAACAATGCAAAACAGAGGGAGGCAGTAATGCCAAGGAATATAGCATGGTCTAATGGTTAGAGTTCAGAACTGTGAGTCAGGGTTTAGATTCTGCTTCTCCTTTGTAACTGAAGTTTACATTTTTCACAAATGTTGGGTGCCCAACTTGAGATGCCTGGTTTGCCATGAACTGTTCATTCCCTTCGAAGCACCTGGCACCAGCCACTGTTGAAAGCTGAGACACTAGACTAGATGGACCATTGGTCTGACCCAGTATGCCTGCTCTAAGTTTTTAAGAGACTAGCCCATTTGCTCTCCCACTGTGCACCGTTTCCAATAATTTAAGAACCAAACAGTGGGGGATTTCCTCCCATAATGGTCTATGGATGTAAAAGTTGGTGAACACCTGCTCAAGTAACTTGAGACCTCATCTACATTAATGGATTGACCCGTTTCACCCTTCATTGTCCATGCACCAGCACAAAACCCTAGCAAAGATGCAAAGTGGCTCTAAGCAATGATTGGTAGCAGAGCTTACCCAGCCTTCAAGTTGTCATTAACCACACCTGTGCAAGGTGCTATCCTAGAATAAGTGTCTGCATTAGGACCACTTCTAAGTTAGGAAAACAACTTTTCCAATGGCTGAAAGCTCCTTTGTAGACAAGGTTTCAGACAAACAAAACCAAAACCTCATCTTACATCAACGAGGGAGGAAAAACCAAAACCTCATCTTACATCAACGAGGGAGGAAAAAGACTCCTCCATTAAGTACATCAATGCAATGTTGTTTGCTATGTAGCAGCCAGCCTGTAACAATACAGAAAGGGCAGAGATGCAACACACCCTGGACAATCTGAATGAGCAATCAACTTCAAAGCCTAGTTTACTCCATCTAAAGGCTTCCTCTATAGAAGCTACTTTGTTGAAACTAACAATACCAGGTTCCAGTCACAGTATGTCAGTCCTCAGCCACTTCATTAAAGCTGCTGTACAATGTAAACTTTTCCTTTAAAGGGAAGAAAAAAAATCAAAGGACTCTCTACTAAAGCTGATCTGACATGCAGAGTATTAAGGGTAGGGATAGATGGTAATGCAGTATTATTTACAGATCTGTGGTTACTGGGTATTTCTGATGCTTCCATATTTGAAAATAGGCCTGGAAAATGGGTTGTGAACTGAGTGTCTCTTTTTAAAATGCCAGGTGTCATCTGAATGCTCCTTCTGCAGGATGTGTGTGTACTTGTATTTTAGCTTTAAGATGTGTTCATTTAAACAGCCCTTTCCCTGATGAGAAGGTACTGTTTGTTTAATTCTGTTTCAGTAAACACAGCAGGAAAGGGACCTTGGAGAGCTTTTCAGCACATACTCTTCCCTGTAATACAGGGAAAGGATGCGAGGGAGGCAGGATGGTCTGGTGGTTGGGGTGCTAGCCAGGAAATCAGGGTTCAAGTCTCTGTTCCAGCACAGGTTAAGTCACCTAGTAGCTGTGCCTCAGTTTCCCATCTGTAAAATGGGGATAATAGCATTGTCCTACCTTGCAGAAGTAGAGTGAAGGTAAATACTTTAAAAAGATGGTGAGGTACTCAGACCTTATGGTCCGGAGGTCATACAAGTGCTTATAGTAAGGGTGATACCATTTAGCATATGACAGGTGGCGGGTCTTATCGTGTTCTCAGGCACTGAAAGCAAATAACAGATCAAGTGTAATAGGAAAGAGAAATAATGTTGCTGTAGGACTCCCATGAATTTGAGAGAAATCCCAGTGGATTCCAGGGAAGGAGAATCCCTACAGATTGTGACACTGAGCAGCAGAAAGACCTGGTTGTATATAGGAGGCTTCTGGACTCCAGTTTGTAGTGGCGTTTTAGTTCAAGTTAATTAGCTTCCACCACTCACAAGCAATTATAAATGCTAATGTAGATACTCTCAAACATTCATTCCTCATTAAGGTTCAACCTAGAGTGAATTAACCAGAAACAAATGAGCAACTGCAGTTGAACTAATTGATTTCCAATTAATTGAACTTACAACATAACCAGAACCTGTAATCTAGAAAACCTTGTCCATGAGTGTGATTCATATTGATAAACCATAAATCCTTTAGGCTTAGCAGCAGGAGAAACAAGGCCGTTCAGGGATGTGTCCTCTGGGGCATAGCTGTGGCACTATTAAAAGCCAAATAAATACACGGACAAAGTCAGAAACAAGATATCAAATAACATCATTTAGGCTGGCTTTAAAAAGCAGCTACATGAGGAGAATGTTGCAAGCAAGACTGCAAACTGTGTAAGAGAGGATGGAAATTAGACAGACTTCCCTCCTGCCCTTCTTCACCACTGAACACACCTGATCATTCCAGAATCCCCTTTGCATGCACATAGCTGAAAAGGGTAGGGAGTTTCCTTCTGCTCATATTTGGGAAGAGTTAAATCAGTTCTCTGTAGTCAGTGTCACTGAAGAATTCTCAACAGCTTTGTCTATACTTTTGAGGATCTCTAGTTTGGGTCCCCAACTGGAGACCCCTTGAACCCTAGCATGGCTCCTACCTGTCTACATTTGGGTACCCAAAAAAGCACTCAATATTTAAGGTTGCTCTTGAAAAACTGGGCCCAAATTATTTGCTTCAGATCCCACAGTGAGCCAGTGGCACACTGGGGGTAGAACCCACGTTGCCCAACACGCATCCACAAGTTTCATCTCCTAAAACCTTGTCAATATCTGTTCAGGGACTCTATGCACTTTTCAACCCCAGAGTAACGTTATCCCTAGACAGTCTTTAGGGCAGAGTGGGGTTACAAGCTGGGGAGTGTAAAGGAGTCTATCCACTGTTTTGATCAGTGAAAAGAATGATAGGAACACGCAGTGGGGAATGTTACCTCTTTCCCCGATTTCTCAACATCCACCGTCACTGTGGTGTGGTTCTTGTGCTCCTGGAACATGCAGAGGTAGCAGATGCACATCTGGTCAGTCTGGCAGAACAGCTCCATGGTCTTGCCATGCAGCGGGCACTTCCTGGCTTCAAAGTCCTTGATGGGGTCCAGCAGCTGGTGATCCCGGAAAGCAGCCCCTTCCAGATGGGGTTTGAGGTGCAGTTCGCAGAAGGAAGCTTGGCAGACCAGGCAGGACTTCACTGCCTTCTGCTTGTTATCAATGCAGGAGTCACACAGGACCTCCTCCAGCTTCACCCGGGGTGTCAGGCCGGGCACTCTGTCGGCCCGGTTGTAGCTGGGTCTTCTCAGATCCCCAGTCTCCACCAGAGGTAGGGAGGGCTTCTTCAGGTCCCCTATCTGCCCACCAGAGTACAGCGACCTCCTGCCCTCCCCTTCGCTGGAGAAGAAAGTTTTTTTCGGCTCTGCTGAGAAGAGTGGTTTCCTCATGTCCCCTTTGTCCGCAAAGGAGAGGGAGGGCTTCCTCACATCGCCAAGCTGCACACCAGGGTAAGAGGGCTTCTTCCCATCCCCTGAATCCATGCTGAAGTAGGTTGACTTCTTCTCGTCCGACTCCACAAATTGGATAATGGGCCTCTTCCAGTCACCTCCCGAGTAGAAGGAGCTCTTCAGTTGCCCTGTCTCCAGGGAGGGACTGCCAGCGAGTTTGGCAGCTTCCTTCTCACCCCCACTGGGGCTGGTGGATTTCTTTAGCTCCTCTGTCTCTTTCTTCACATCTTCTTGCTGCCCAGTGGTACCATTTGTCCTTGCTGCACACCCTGTTTCCATAGTGCAGAGGGACAAATAGGCTTTTCTTTCCCTTACTCCTTTCTCAACTCTGTAAGTGGGAGGTGGATGTTCTATCCAGCTGCTCTTCTCTGTAGGGCAGGCAACCTTGCTGGTGCTTGTGTCAGCAGGGAGGGCTGGTGGAATGTGGGAAAGGCTAAATGACACACCTGGAGCTACTGAGAGGTGGAGAACAGATTAACTATGCTGGGTTGAGGCAGAAAGAGAGCTGTTACAGTCAGAAGGTACAGCTATGCAATTAATTATACAAGGCAGCCCACACCCAGAATATTCTTGCCTAACCAGGTTTTCTGAGGAAGGGTTGTTTATACCTTTTTTTTTTTTTTTAATAATTTTTATTAAGATACAGCAACCGGTTCTGCAGCTTGTTGTGAAAATAATTACTTCTTACCATCAGGCGCCAGGCTTACCTGCTTGCATTTGTGGGCAGGGCTATACAGTGTGAGGTGCACGATGTTGGTTTGTTCTCTGGATCTCTCGCACGCACACGTGCGCATGCACACAAAATAGTTAGGGGTGAAATTAACATGAATACAGTGAATAAAATGTCTGCATTTAAAGTGGGATCTCCCCAGGATATAAGGAGTTGACTATGGGTAGGGGAGAAAACGTATGGATCATACTAGATGTAAATGGCTCTGGTATCTTTATCTATTTAGGTTTTGGTCTTCTGCAAACTCCAGGCCACAGGACATGCATCTAGAACTTTAGGCATCTCTGTTATGCATTTAAAAAACAGAACAACATAGGAGATGCAAAGTAAAAGTCAATAAGAGCATCAGCGTGACTTCTTCTCAGCTTACCGCATGCCATGTGATCACTAATCATAATACACCTTAAACCCCCTTTCCAACCCATCATAGTTTCACACTGGACAGGAATCAAATTGTCATCAAACTATTTCAAATCTTGCCGGGTAGAACTAGTCCTGGCCAAAAATAATGTTTTCTATGAACATTTTTTTTTGAAGGGGATGAGAAATTTTTATTCTTTTTCTGAAAACTTCCTTAGAAATTTTGACCTTTTCGCCCAAATGAAATGAAAGAATTTGGGAAGGTGGGATGTGTTTTATTCTCTTTCTCATTTTTCCCTGTTGGAAAAGGTAGGAAGGGGCAGGAGAAGAATGGGGGAAAAAACTGACCATTTTCTCATTTTGATTCAGATTACACTGAATGTTTTTTTCATTTTGTTTGGATGAAATATTTTGAGAAATATGAAAATTTTCCATGAAATGGACATACTGTTCAAAAAGCCAATTTTTACCAACTCCCAGCTTTTGATGATAAACTGTCAACCAGCTGTAGGTGAGAGCAGTCCAAAGGCATAAAACCTAGACTTGTGTCCTAGAAATGTAGGGCTGGGAGGGCCCTCCAGAGTCATTCACTCCATCCCCCTGCACCAAGACAGGGTGCAGTATACCACCAGGGAATTCCAGAGATGCAGCTGATTCTCCTCACATTGATTGAATACTGACTTCAGTGGAATTACCCCTCATTTTCACCTAGTAAGGGAATTCAGCAGACTTATTATCTATGCTTAGCTTCAGTTTTGATAATTAAATGGGCTATTCTTTTGGGATGGGATTATCACTTTTCCCCCTAATATTTGTATTGGAGAAGATCCACACCAAAACCCCCAATCTAAGCACCCTACATTCAGGAGGGAAGATAGGGTCAAGGTATGTACACTGCAGCTTGTCTGTAGTGGGAGAACCAAAGACCCTGAATCTGAACAACCTCAACTTTGGATCTGGATTCCAAAACATTAAGCCCTGAAGCTCAGTCTCCAGTTTTTTAATTATGGATTTTGTCAGTGCAGAGAGAGAGAGAGAGCTAAAAGCAACAAGCTTATGGCCTACCAGCTAAAAGGATCTCTGCAGGAAGAAATGCCCTCGTCTTTACTCACAAGTCTGTGTCTCAGCCCTTCTCGTCTCTGCACCAACTCGGTGCTGCTATCATTTATTTTGTAACATAGGAGTTCACAAGAGGCCTTTTCTGTCATTTCTAAATACCTGGTTTTTATTACTAGGATAATGGCCCTTCTGCACTCAGAATCCACCCCCTGGCACAAGAATAGGCAATGCCATTTTATTTATTGGAGGATTTCTTTTTTTTCCCCTACCTGGGCTAAGCTGATCTTGTACAGCAACAGCCCTGCGGAACTGAAAGCGATTCAAGAACATTCCAGGGTGGAGTAGTCAATTCTCACATGTCCTGAGAAAAATATGCAGAGCTTTTCAAACCGGCATTATTACTTAAGAATGAAGACAATGACATGTGGTGACCCAGCTCAGAGAGAAGAGGTTTGGTTTCTATTACTCTGTGCTGGCTGTCCAGGTCTGGTTAAGGAGGACAAAGGGTTAAGGGCCATATTCTGATCTCAGTTCCACTGCAGTAAATCCAGAGTAACTCTACTTGAGTTACTTGCAATAAATCCAGAGTAACTCTACTTGCCCACATGGTTTTCTTTGCAGCAAGTCAGGGGATGTCTATGCTTTGCCTGTTTTCCCACCTTGGCTATTGCTGATTCAGCTCTCTCACTGTTTGCAATGCCAGGAGCATGACTACAATCAAGATGCCAGGGGGCCACTGGGCCATTGACCACGGACAATGTCATGTGACCCTGCTCAGGGAAGGCCTATGGATGCTCTGTTTCCGACTCTGGCGATGTTATGGTGAGGCTTGCAATAGCTGGGTTTTGGGGGCTGGGGGGATGTTTTTGTTTCAGCCTTAGACCTGGGAGCTGGGTAGTTATGTGACTGGATCTCAGCTTTTGTTTTTAAAAAGAAAATTAAGTGTCCAGCCCTGATAGTGGCAGAGAAAAGCTTAAAAAGATGGAATCCTGAAGGCTCAGATACCAGAAAGAACCCAAAATTGTTTTGCCTGATTAAAATGCATGTTTTTAAAGGCAGTTTTACCTCTTGGGTCATGAATTTTGCATGTTGGGGGCTGGCAGCACTGGGAAACAGCAGGTGTAGAGTGCCAGAACTTGTGCACACTAGTTCTACCACATTGGGAGCTGCACCAGTAGTAGCAACTTGCGGGAAGTTTTAGGGCAGCGGGAAAAGCGGCTGTGGCTAAGTGAGGGCATCTGATGAACACGAGGGAAATGAGTTTGTTACAGCTCCAGCTAGCAAGCATTAGTTCAAGCAATGTCAGCTCATGCTTTTCAGTTCTGAAGGTGCTCAGTTTACACCCCGGTATGTCAGGGAAGTTGGTGGCAGCTGTGTGTGTACATATACACACTCTCCTTTTGTTCCTGCAGAGCTGTCATTGCTGTCCTGACGATACGAGGAAGGGGAACTGTTCCGATCATATCACACTAGGATTGTAGTCAAAAGCCATCAGGCTCTGCAGAAGAAGCTTGTGCACTGAATTGGCTTGCCAGCTTCCTGCTTGCAGAGTTGTATTTGCCTTCATCCACAGAGCAGGTTGTACCCTCTTTGTTTTGAGCTAAAAGCCTCTGGAGCTTTACCTGCCTCTGCACGTTAGCTTTCCATAGTGTCACTTTCACCTCCCCACTTCCAGTTTCTGCTGTTCACTGCACAATCCCCTTCTGTCCTTCGCAGCCCCTCAGGCGCTCCCAACGGGGAAGTGATTTGGTGACCATATCCCATGCGCAGCGAATGAGGGTTAAATGCACCTGCAGTGCTGCCCAGCTTCTTGGCAGTGTGGCTCTGCAGGGCTGCTGTTCCACCGCAGATGTGGCTGAACAGGTTCAAGGGAAAGGCCCTTTCCTTGCTTTTCCATTTGTGCACTTTGCTTTCATGAATGAGTGTCAGTACACTCCTCGCAGGCACGTGACCCACCTTCCATTTGTTATCTTGGCCCCTGCTGTTGATTGATCCTCACCTCACCTGTCTGAAACAGGCAAAGTCTCTCTGATGTTTGTAGCTAAGCACTGCTGTAGCCGCTTGATTCCATGTGGCGCCCAGACTTGGGTGGATGGTAGGGGATTGTGAGGGTAAATAACAGTACCTCCGTAGCTTTTAGGGTGGGTTCTGTCTTGGCTCCCATCAGCATGTCAGTCAAGTCAGGCTGCTGCACAAAAACGTTGTTCTGCTGGTGCATAGCTCTCTTTTTCATAAGATAGATCTTCAGTTCGTTCAAGCTGTATCTGTGTCTTAGGGTCCCCCTCCTTCCCAGCATGAAGAGACAGACTCACACTAGCTCTGCGCTAGCTAGTGTGCTAAAAATAACTGTAGGGACATTGCAGCACGGGTGACAGCTAGGGCTGGCCACTCGAACTCAGACCTAAGCAGTCAGTGAGCGTGGACCCAGGGGGTGGGGAATAGACCTAGCTGCCAATAGGTCTGCAGCATCTGCGCTTCAGCACGCTAGCTCTTCATGGCAAAAAGGCAAGCTCTTAACCCAGATGAGCTAACGGATCAAAGTAGAAGTGAAGACGAGGCAAAGCAGGTTAAACTCATGTTAATAGCTTGAGTTTAACCCCTGGCTTCCCTATTGTCTCTACTTTGAGCAGCTAACCTGAACTTAAATGAGTTGCCATGTCCTCACTGCTAGTTTAACCTGAGTTAGCTAACTTGAGTTAGTTAACCTGAGTTAGCACACCTTTTGGGGGGGGGCAGTAAAACGTATTGGTGTCTGTAGGATGTGTTGATGCTTGTTTAGGGGACATATATGTTTTGCCCAGGGCAACCCAATATTTCCTGCATGGTATATCTACATCTCATATATAGTACACCACATTAGAGCTAGCATATACCCTTTCTCCCAAGGTACACCCACATATGAGGCAGGGCACAATCCCTGACTCACAGGATACACCCATGTTTGGTGCTTTTAAAGCACCCATTAGCATCTTTCATCTGAGGAACTCAGAGCCCTTTACAAACATGAATAAACTAAGCTTTACAACTCCCTTCCAAAGTAGGTCAGTCTTACTAACCCCATGTAACACAGAAAAAAACTGAGGCACAGACAGCAGAGCTGTTTAAAATTTTTGAGTTGAAAAAATGGCATCAAATCTGCCTCTTTTAAACACTGAGTTTTGTGAAACCATTTTTTTAAAAAAAAGATTGTAGTTTTAAATGTTTTGATAAACACGATTGCCAAGAAATAGAGCCTCGTGGGTTTTCTTCAACATGTTTTTGTTAGGGTTTTTATTCATGGCTTTCCCCTTATTTTTTGTTTGATTTTCAGTTTTGGTTTCTGTCCTGCTCGTTCTAACTCAGGAGCTAATTATTATAATTTATTATTCTTGTTAAGGTAACACTGTTGTATGGTGCCTACTTTCAAATTACTGCAAGTAAAACAAGTTCAGAGGCTTTATTCCATTCTCGCTCCCAACATTATAAATCAGGAGTAAAGCCTCTCCTGAAGTCAGTGGAGTTACAGTAGCATAAAACTTGTGTGAGAGAAGACTCGGGCACTAAGTATGTTTTAAAATGTGAGCTGCAGGGCTGGCCCAACCATATAGGTGACCTAGGCGGTCACCTAGACCACCAGGCTTTGAGGCACCAAAGTAGATGGAAGTGATTTTTTTCTCTATTAAAAAAAATATATTAATATGTTATCTTCTCTTACAACATGAGGGTGGGGACACCAAAGTCATAGTTCACCTAGGGTACCAAAATCCCTTGGGCCGGCCCTTGTGAGCTGTGATGGGTTTTTTAAAATATAAATCTGACCTCAGAAATCCATGACAGGCAATGGACCAAATGCATCCCCGTTAAAGTCAGCTGTAACAACCTGGGAAAGGCAGCTAAGCCGAAGGTATAGGTAAGTGAATTGGTTACATGATAGGTGTAAAAGGTTAAGCAGCACAACTTGGTGATCTGTGAGTGTGCAAAACAAGTGTGACATATTTAGTTACTTTATATTACATTAGTGTCACACTGGATTTTCACACTCACTGAATGCCAAGTGCCCAATTCTGAACTCAGTTATACCAGAGTGACTTGACTGTCATTTACTAATTTAGACTGATGAAGTTGAGGTCCAAATCTTGGTTCCATTAAAGTCTGTGGGAATCTCTTCATTGACTTTAATGGGACCATCCACAATTGACCCCTGAGAGCAGAATTTGGTTCCAATCAATGCTAGTTAGGCTTCCTGGGTTTTTTTCCCATCATTCATGATTTACATTGTGGTAACACTTGAGTGGCCCAGACACAGGCCACAACCCCACTGGGCTAGGTGCTGTACAAACACTGAACAAAAAGCTAGTGCCAGTCCATCTCATGCTAATGCAACCCCATTTATTTCAGTAGTCACTCCTGATTTACATCCATGTAACTGAGGGAGAATCCAGGCCCCATTTGCAGCTTACAACAGTTTACACCCATTTTCTGAGCAATTTACACTCAATATGTAATTCATCATTGCCAGCCCCAAACATTTAAAAATAATGGGTTAGCACACACACACCCTCAACTCTCTCTGTCTCTCTCTCACTCGCACACACACACAGACAAAATCATGAGATTGACTTAAAAATAATAAATGCTGGGCTATGTTTATTTGCTTCCGGGGGCTCTGAGCCTTTAGGGTGAAGTCTAGTGAGGTTCTCAGGTTCTTCTGTTCAGCTGTGGTTTAGTGACCTAGTGGCTAGTGCACAGGACTGGGAGTTAGGAGACCTTATTCTATTCCTGGCTCTGCTGTTGACCTGCTGGGTAGTCATGGAGTAAAATGGGAATAATAATACTGATCTTCTTGGTAAAGTGCTTTGAGTTCTATGAACTATGAGCGAGGTGTGGGTGTTGTTATTTATTCAAAAACCAACTGAGATTCTCCTATAATCACATGACTCCAGAAGCTGGGACTGTAAGAAAAACAATAAATATCATGAGACTTGGGGCAAGAAATGGCTATGCTGAATTTACAGTATTGAAACAGAGGAAACTACAGCAGTTTATACCAACTAATCATCCGGTTCGTATCACCTCTGAGCTGGCCCATGACAGATTACAATAACACTCTGTGCACCGTTGCATGGCTGCTGTTCTCTCTGCAGTGCATAGAATTTATAGCTTGTAACCAAGAGCAGACATTGCCCTTCAAGGTCTAATTCTGCCTCAGTTCGCAACCCTATGCATGACATGAGCCTGTCACCCAACATATACCAAGTTTGTTCTCTAGGATTTACATAGAGGGTTTCATGTTCAAAGCACTTCAGAAACATCAGCTAATTAAATAAACCTCATTACAACCTGGCGAGGCAGGGCAACATTATCCATGTTTTACAGATGGGGAACCTGAAATACCGTGAGATGGAGGGGCTTGCCTGGGGTCACAGAGTCAGAAACAGAATCCTAGAAGTCCTTGGCCCTTGGGGTCCTTTGCTTGGGACATGTCATCCTGCCTATTAGAAGAGGGATTGGTCTAGCAAACCACAGGCTGTCTTTCTCTTCCAAATGAAGCTGAAGGAGGGAGTTTCTGTGGTTGGTAATAGATTGGACAGTAGAGTAAGTAACAACAAAGAATGCATCCTCCTTTCTCCCTGCCCTCCCCAGACTGATCTGGAAGGATCTCCATCCTCTCTACAGCATCCTGCTAATTCTAGGTTGCCAGTTTTGTTTGGACGTATCCCTGCAGTCTTTATCACATGATGTCATCTTTAAGTAAAGATGAATCTTTTAATTCCTGGAGACTCCAAGACCATCTTGGAGGGCTGGCAACCCTAGCCTGCATCTCTAGTCTCTCATGAAATCTTGGAGCAAAGAAACCAAAGCTGATGACCTGGGATGTGATTTACGCTGGAGCGAGTTGGGAACAGGAAGGCGAAGTGGGGATGAGGTGAGCCAGATCATGAGAGACAGGCTATAGAGAAGGGGAATGAAGGAGAAGGAGAGAGAGGAGAGAAAGGGGAGGACAAAAGCAGGACAGAGGGAGAAAGAGGGCAGGGCCGAGTTTCAGAGGTAGCCAGACATTTGGCAGCCATTCCCTCTGGGAGGCACTGCTTTTGGAGTTTGGAGAATGTGGCTGTCTCCTCCCTGAGGTGTCTGGGCCTGAGCAATGAAGAAGTAGCACAGCACAGTGAGGGGGAGGCAGTCAGAGGCCCCCCCGGCAAAGCTGTAGCTGCAGGGTGGGCCAGGACATAGGGCCCAGGCACCACATTTCTGTTCGGGGGTGGGGAGAGTGAAATTCTACTGAGGCGTCTGCTGTTTGTGCCCTAGGGCCATGGGCAGTGGAGTGGAAAGTACTTTGCAGTGATCAGGAGCTCTGGGACGGATCAAAGATTCTTCCAATTGCAGAATCAGGTTATTTCCCCCGGCCCCGTCATTACGCCACCCTTCTCTCTCTTCTTGGAGCCTCCATCCACAATGCTTCGCACTCTTTCTGGTGTTCTGGATTTCCTGCTTGCCATCCTCCAATCTGCTTCAGACTGGACCCACATCCCCATAGCTTGTCAATAATACAGAGTGGCATCAGCAAGTAGTTCAATGGCCCTTGGGACTGCTAGAGAGCAATGGCCTGAGGTTGGGGCGGATGGACAGGAAACTTCTGCCAAGGGCAGCAGAGCTGGGCTACTTTCACTCGATTTCTAGGCACTGAAGAGCCTCATATTAGGTCACTTAGTTCATCCAAACCTCTGTTTTAGCTCATCTTCTGGGTTCTGGACCATTGTTCCTCCCTCCAGGTCATAGGCGTGGTCTGAGGAAGGGTCACCATCCCATGATGCCACCAAAGATTCACTCTGCAACACCACATCCTAGACTTCATAGACTGCCCCGTTTTGAGGCTGCTGCATGGCGAGTCAGTGAAGGGGTGGGGTGGGGGGCTTGATTTCTGCTGTGGTCAGGTTACTGGAAATCTGTGTGCAACACTGAAGGCGTCTTTGGAGAGCAGCGCTGTGAGGAATGAGTCCACTGCCGCACGCACTAAATGGCTGCAAGCTCAGCTATTGTCACATCGTTCAGAGGAGTTTTCAGGCTGAAAAGCCCCTGGGAAGTTAAAGAGGGAGAACATGTTGGAACAAGGACGCTTATTCACTCTGACTGAGCACAACAAACATTTAGAGCCTGTTCTCACTCCCTCTCCTTCCCATCCCCCCGCTGACTTCTTTGTTCCCGACAAAAATTCTGAATGCAGGAAAAATTAGGACAGTTGAGAAAGGAGGGAGGGAGAGGGGTGAAGGGGGAGAGAGGAAAAGAAAGGGAAGAGAAAAGGGAGACAAAAATAAAAGGAAGACTGGGGAAGAAATGAAAACAGAAGATGAAGCAAATTAATAGAGTCCATGGGCCTGATCTGTCTCCCATTTATGTGGGTGTGAATCAGGATTAACTCAACCAAAGTCACCGATGTTACACCGGGGTGAAACAGAGATTCAGACCAGGTCCCACGCATGTCTGAGTGAGCGAGACCCTGCTTCGTTAGTGAGAGATGCGGCTGCCGGTGGCTCCATTAGACGCCTTGCCCAGGCTTGCTTTGGTGGCTTGGCTTTGATCAGCATTTTTCCTCCCTGGCCAAGTTTCATCCTTGTTTTTTATGGGTGTTTGGTTGGTGCTGACATGCCTGTGTGACGCGTCTCCAGAGAGCCGGTCTGTCTGCCATGACAACAGTAGGCTGTGCAGGGAATGAGGCATTAGCTGGTCTTCACAGGGCTGCAGTGCAGTGAAGCTCAATGTCTCTTCGGTGTCCTACGCCCAAGGTTGGATAGGGCTGGAAAGGTCCCCGACATGGCTGGCTGTATGGATCCCATGTCTCCTGCTCCCATCGTGGGTGGCCTTGTTCTACTTCTATCAACAGGGGTCTGGCACACAGCTGTTGCTCTGTGGGGGAACCTGGCACCAGAGCCCATCTGCATGGAAGGGCTTGCCTGGGGTTTGGGCAGGAAAGGACAAGGAGCAAGTTGCGAGAGGCAGCCAGGATGTGGTGCCTCTCACACTGCAGCACAGCTGCATCTAGACCAGGGGGAGCATTTTGTACTCCCAGGCCCTTGAGTGTCCATTCATTTCTTCCTCCAACCCTCCTTGCTTAATAGCAAAATGCAGCCATGAACTCAGACTGCACCACTAAGCCCACATCCCTTTTCCACCCCTCCCTCTTTAGCCCCGATATCCACCACACCCTTCCTTGTCCTATCTCTGTCCCAGTTGTTCACCCCACACCCACATAAGAACATAAGAAAGGCCGTACTGGGTCAGACCAGAGGTCCATCTAGCCCAGTATCTGTCTACCGACAGTGGCCAGTGCCAGGTGCCCGAGGGAGTGAACCTAACAGGCAATGATCAAGTGATCACTCTCCTGCCATCCGTCTCCATCCTCTGATAAGCAGAGGCTAGGGACACTATTCTTAACCCCTTTCTGGCTAATAGCCATTTATGGACTTAGCCCCCATGAACTTATCCAGTTCCCTTTTAAATATTGTTATAGTCCCAGCCTTCACAACCTCCTCAGGTAAGGAGTTCCACAAGTTGACTGTGCGTTGTGTGAAGAAGAACTTCCTTTTATTTGTTTTGAACCTGCTACCTATCAGTTTCATTTGGTGACCCCTGGTTCTTGTATTATGGGAGTATTTAAACAACTTTTCCTTGTCCACTTTTTCCACATCCGTCATAATTTTATATACTTCTATCATGTCCCCCCTCAGTCTCCTCTTTTCCAAGCTGAAGAGGCCCAGCCTTTTCAATCGTTCCTCATACGAGGCACTCTCCAAACCCCTAATCATTTTAGTTGCCCTTTTCTGAACCTTTTCTAGTGCTAGAATATCTTTTTTGAGATGAGGAGACCACATCTGTACACAGTATTCGAGATGTGGGCGTACCATGGATTTATATAAGGGCAATAATACATTTGCAGTCTTATTTTCTATCCCCTTTTTAATGATCCCTAACATCCTGTTTGCTTTTTTGACCGCCTCCGCACACTGTACGGACATCTTCAGAGAACTATCCACAATGACTCCAAGATCTTTTTCTTGACTCGTTGTAGCCAAATTAGCCCCCATCATATTATAGGTATAGTTGGGGTTATTTTTTCCAATGTGCATTACTTTACACTTATCCACATTAAATTTCATTTGCCATTTGGATGCCCAATCACTTAGTTTTGTGAGATCTTTTTGAAGTTCTTCACAATCTGCTTTGGTCTTGACTATCTTGAGTAGTTTAGTATCGTCTGCAAACTTAGCTACCTCACTGTTTACCCCTTTCTCCAGATCATTTATGAATAAATTGAATAGGACTGGTCCTAGGACCGACCCTTGGGGAACACCACTAGCTACCCTTTTCCAATCTGAGAATTTACCATTTACTCCTACCCTTTGTTCCCTGTCTTTTAACCAGTTCTCAATACATGAAAGGACCTTCCCTTTTATCCCATGACAACTTAACTTACGTAACAGCCTTTGGTGAGGGACCTCATCCTGTCACTATTTCAGTGACCCTTTTATTGACCCCTTGTACACACCTGTCCTGCATGTGAACGGCACTGGGTGTCAAGACTGCTGTGTTTAACTCCTGACTAGTATGAATCTTGGTAAAAGCTGGCAGTTGCCTCACCTAGCTGGTATTCTTGAGGATGGCAGTCTGTAGCATTCCTAGACCAAGGGAACCTCCAGTGCGAGCCACTGGCACAAAGCCCATGGCTAGAACTGATCCGTAGCTGATCTATTCCAGTAAATGACAGTGCCCACAGCCCTGATCATCAGCTGTATCCTTGCTGACCATTCTCCTATTGTCCATCTCATCCATCTGGCAGGTTAAATTCCTATCTTTGCTGGTGGTAGCACAGGCTCTGGGGTAATAGCTGGCATGGTGCCCATGGCAACAGTTGGTAAAGCAGTCGTGACAATGTCTATGGTAGCAGATAGTCCATGGCCCATGGTAGGAGACAGCAAAATGCCCAGGGAAGCAAGGAGTACAGAGGCTCTGGTTTTGATGCCAGTCACCCCGACTACAGCAGCAGTGAGCAGTATCCATGCTCACTACTTGATACAGCAGCATGCGGATACGAAGGCAAGGAGTTAGCATCCTTGCTGGAGGGGATCACCAGTTGACCCTGATCATGGCACGTGTTTAAAACAAAGCGCAAGATTCATTCCATGTTCAGCTGGGATTGGGTTTGGCCCACTGTCTATAGGAGAGAGAACGCATGGCTTCAACATGTGGAAGGCTTAACGCGGTCAGTGGCACGGGCTGCTGACCATGAGGGTCCTGTCTTTAATCCAGACCAATCTCTTCAGTAATGCACATGACGCAAGGACCTAGAGGCGTGATCACTTTCTCCTAACTGGAGAGATTGCCTCCAGTGTCAGGCCACGAGGCCTTTAGTGCAATTGTGGCCATGGGCTCATGGAGTGATAACAGGGAAAAGTAATCTTTTCTGCTCTGAGAACCACTGGTTTAAATTCCCTAGTCTCTATTATACAGCAGGCCAGACTAGCTGATCATGATGATGCCCAGTGTGAAGGTCTCTGAGTCTAGGCTCTTGGGTTCTGTTTGCAGCTCTGAGGCAGATGCACTGGCTGACTTTGAAACCCCTTTCCCTCTCTGTACCTTAATTTCCCTACCTACACAATGGGGAGCGATGATCATTCCTTCTTGGCTGTGAGCGGATTTATTCCTGAACGGTTTCTCTTGAGCTTCCAAACCCTCAAACAAAAGGTACTCTCAGCGGGAGCAAAGCATTCTTATTATGTTGCTTGTGACAGGATGGGCCTGGCTGAAAAATGCGCTTTGCACGAGGCTCAGAAAGTGAATAAATGTGAGCTAAGGTTTCTCAGAGGTGCCTGTGGGACCTAGACATCCAGTTCCCATTAAAGCAAATAGGAAAAGAAGTGTCCAAATTTGCTCTGGAAATCTGTGTTCTCCCCTCTCTGTACGTGGTGAAGGCAGTTTAGCCCAAGAAGAATAGCACTAGACTCTGAGACTAAGGATGCCCTAGAGTCTATCCCTGACACTTCCACTGGCTTACCAGTTGATCTTGGGCAAGTGAAGACATATCTCTGTGCCTCTGTTTCCCCATCAGGATAATGGTACTTAGCACCTTTTCCAAAGCACTTTGAAAGCACTTCTCACCAGTAGATATACAAGAGCTAGAAATTATCATTAACTATTATGTTCAGTAGCCTCAAGAATATTCATCCAGGGACCCTCAGCAAAAATGTCTCCCCAAATCCCAACAAACTCAGTAATGCACAGGAAGAGACTGAGCTAGCCAGGTCCCTAGTTCTGTAGAGCCTGAGATTGATGCCAGCACTTTGAATTGCTTGCCCAAGGAAGCAAATGGGAGCGTAGGTGTAAGAATGTCCATGTCCAGCTGCTGCGTTCTAGGAGTTCATCCATCCATGTGGGTTGTAAGAGGAGCCCCAGGCCAGACTGGAGGTTTCAAAGGCATGGAGGACTTTGACAAGGCCCACACCATAAGAGGTCACAGCTAACAAAGCTCAGAAATGTTCTGCTAGAACAGTTTTCCACTGGAAAATGCTGAAAAAAATTTGCAGGAATGTATTGAAATTTTTGATGGGGACAATTATCTAAAAGTTTCATTTCTCCTTTATTGTTTCAACATCTATATTTTGTTGTCATTGAAACATTTAAACTGGTATTATATTCCATTCATTATATGTCAAAACCAAATATTTCAGAATACTTCATTCTGTGGAAAACTTTGAGATTTCTGCTATTTGTCCCAATTCAGGGGAAACAAAATTTCAAAATCTCAGTGTTCCCTGCAGGCTGGACCATGTTTACTAACAAACCCTGGTCCCAGCCCTTTAGCTCAGCGCAGACAAGAAAAGCTCTGTGAGCTCCTGGTGCTGCCTGGCTCTTCCCCCCCCCCCCCCCCTCCTTCCCAAGGATCTCACAGACGCTGTCACGCACTGCCACTCCAGGGGAATGTGATCTCTAACATGTGGGGAGAGGACAGCAGTACTGGGTGCCCTGTAGGTACAGGGAACACCTGGCTGGATGGTCGACACCTCCGTTGTCCCAGTTGGGATCTCACAGCTGGCTCTGTGCGCATGTGCTGATGTCGTTTATTAAATTAATTGCAACTAATTAAGAGGTTTTGTCAAGTCTAAACTCAGCCCAGCATAGCATCATGGGACTGGCTGACGCCCAGCAGCGAAAGCTAGCAGGGTTGGCCGCAGGCGTGTTTATGCCCTAGATGAAAACAGGGTTGGGCATGGATTGCCCCACCCACTGCTCCCTGCTCCCAACTTGCCCAGTCCCCTGCCTTTTCCCAATGCCCATTCCTGCACAGTGAGGAGGGTGCCACCTTGGAGAGGCAGGAAAGCGGCAAGATGGAGAAGAGAGATTTGGGATTGGACTGTTGGTGGATGACATTGCCAGTCACAGGGTAATAGTCCTACGTCGGTATAGCCTTTGCCTCTAAGGGAAAGAGGCATGGATGGGCCACAATGGGCCAACAGCAAGTGAGCAGCTGTGGACACATCCCCATCCCCAGCTTTCTACCCCTTCTTTGACACTAGTACAGTCTATCCCAGCTCTCCTCATCCTACTTCTTGCATGGGATCAGGGTGCCATCAAGCAATAGAAGAGAGGAAATGCATGAGTGCAAAGAATAGTGTTTTCAGTCTGTTGAGGTAGAGAATATCCCAGCGGGGCAGTAACCAGGCACTGAGTGAGGAGAGGGTCCGCAGGTGGAGAGGCCAGTTGAAGAATCAGATGGAGATGGTGATTTTGGTGTCTCTTGCCTGAAAAGCAACTCGTGTTCATTGCTTGCTCTGCCGGGTGTGGGTGAGAAAGAAGCAAGAAATATGGAGCTATCAGACCGCTGCCTAGCCAGTCATATGGCGGGGAGAACAAAGCACCATCTTGGTTCTGGGGAGAAGCTTCAGAACAACTGGAGAGCTGGGTCATGTTCCAACGGTCCCTGAGAAAGCAGAAGGAACAGACATACGCCATCTCCCTAAGACCCATCAAGTGCACCCCCAGAGCCATACGGCATAATCTTTGCTTGGCCTAGTGTCTCATCCCTTGGGCTCAGCTGTTCACCTGCTCCACCCCAGGGAGGGTCTGAGGCATATGCCTAAGGCTAGCCCTAATGCAGGCCATCTGAGGATTAGCCCTAGCCAACCACTATACTTTCCCTGTTGTGTAAAGCACAGAACCTAGGGAATATACACACTGGGTTTCACTTGTCCAGCCACTAGGTGTCCCCAGTGGCTCACAAAAAGAGCAACCTCTGGTAATGTTGCAGTAAAATACGGGAGTTCTACAAAATACTGCGTTGGTGGGGGAATGTGTTTGGAGAGTGGGGGGTGCAGGTTCCTGGTGTGTCCTGTTGTTTGGTCAGACTTCCTCCAAGGTGCCAGCAAAGAGGAAAGGGGGTGGGGAGCAATGTTCCCTCTAAGCTGATGATGCAGCCGAGCAGCAGTTTGTGAGGCATGGTGCCGCATGGACATTTTTTTTTTTTTTTTGGCGCTGGAAGCATCAGCATGCCTAAGTACCTTCATTCAAAAGAAATGCATAGATGATATCTTGTTGTTCAAACTTTAATGAAAATGTTAAACTGAAATACTGTAGTTTTATTCATTTACTAAACAAATGTGAGACAATGACACTTGCTGCCCATCTAGTCTCTACCGTCATCTACGCCTCACAGTTTTTGTCACCTGTATTTTGCCATGTGCTTTTGTGCTATGAATAGTGATAAACTTAAAATTTTTAAATGCAGGGGTTGGGCTGAGGAAAAGAAGAGCTGCAGAGAAGATTGGGCTGGGAGAAGAAGAGAGCCGTGGGGAAGATCGGGCTGGGGACAAGAAGAGAGCTGTGGGGAAGAGCAGGAGAGAGAAGAAGAGAGCTGCAGGGAAGATTGGGCTGGTGAGAAGAAAAGCTGCAGGGAAGACCGGGCTGGGGAGAAGAAGAGCCGTGGGGGTTGGACTGGGGGGGAAGAAGAGAGCCAGGGGGAAGATCAGGCTGGAGAGAAGAGACGCAGGGGAGATTGGGCTGGGGAGAAGAATTGTGGGGATCGGGCTGCGCGGGAGTCTGTGATAGGTGTGTGGGTGTGCAATGGCCACTTTGCGGCCATGCACCTGCGCAGCTTAGAGGTAACATAGGTGGGGAGTAAAGGGCTGCTCTAGAGACAGAGCACAAAGGGCATGACATTGTTTCAGTTGTTGGAGTACAACCTGTGGCTTGTGATTGGGGTTCATGGTCTTAGTGGTGAATGCTGGGCACAGCATCATAGACTCGTGTGTCTACACTGGCAACGTAGGTCGATTTAAGGACACTTAAATTGACCTATAGAAAGCTGTATCCACACTGGACTTTTATTAAGTCGACTTAAGCTCTTCCTTAAGTCGACTTAACAGCTTAAGTTGGCTTAATAACACCACTCTGAAGGTCAACTTCAAGCCAGTGTGGACGGCTATGTCTGCTATTAAGTTGACTTAACAAGGTCGACTTAAGTTGACTTAAAGTGAAGCCACTCTGTTAAGTCAACTTTAAGTCGACCTTGTTAAATGAACTTAACAGAGGCAACTTAACTTTACAAGTGTAGACATCGCCATAGACTGTAAGGTCAGAAATCATCATCTGACCTCCTGCCGTGCCTAATGCAGGCCACAGAACCTCATCCACCCCTCCTGTAATAAACCTCTAACCTGTGACTGAGTTATTAAAGTCCTCAAATCACAGTTTAAAGACTTCAAAGTCCAGAGAATCCATCAGCAAGTGAGCTGAGCCCCATGCTACAGAGAAAGGTGAAAACCCCCAAGAGCCTTTGCACTGGGGGAAAATTCCTTTCCTGCTGTCAATTAAATCCTGAGCATGTGAGCAAGACTGACCAGCCAGACACGACACTTAAGAAAGAATTGTCTGTAATAACTCAGAAGGCACCCCATCAATGTCCCTTCTCAGGTCATTGGCATATGCACCACCAGTAGTCAAAGATTAGTCAATTTCCAAACTAGGCTGTCCCATCATACCATCCTCTCCATAAATTTATCACTTCAGGTGTGGCTCATTTTTCTGTAGCATTTGCCCTTCTTTCCTGCTCTTGCAGCACGTGGTAGAGGTAAATGCCTTGCAACACACTGAGAGGTGGGTAAATATTGTACTGCTCTGACTGGCAGAGAATCCTGAGCAATACAGAGGCACCATGACTTGCCCCAGGTCCTAAGTCAAGTCAGAGGCAGCTCTAGAGATAGACCCCAACTTTGTGCATTAGCCATTGGAATATTGTCTGGGAATTCAAGGGCCACAGCCTGGCTTGGAAGGTGAGAGCCCTTTCTGGGGAGTGCTCCCCACAGAACTTGGAGAAAGAGCATCCATCTTGCAAAAGCCTAATGCTCTAGTCTGGTCAGTTTCCCCATCACCCATATCTAACACAGGCAGAAATGAACAAGTGATCCAGTCTGACAGGCAACTTCCCTCTGAGACCCTCTCAGTCTCTGCTCAGGAGTCTGCCCAACATGGGAAAAATCATCTAACTACAGGCAGCCCCTGGGGACTCAAAGGTAGATCACTCATGGAGTTAGTTTCTGGATGAAATGTTGTGGCTCTTTCCATTGGCTTTTGTCTTGCAAACAGTGGCGAAGAGCTAGAATCAAATCCCGGCCCTGAGATCCATTGTAGACATGCACTGCAGTGTACACACACACACACACAGAGGGTTAAATATATATAATGCATTTCTATTTTATTACTATTAACTATATAGTGTCTTGGATTTCTATACTGCCTTCCATCCTGAAGGATTTCTGAGCACTTCACAGGTGTAACAAATGTGTCCACTTGCATTTATTAAATGTATACACCACCACTGCTGTTGCAGCTGGCTCAGGGGTAGAACACCAGTGCTGTTTAACAATGCCCAGAAGAACAGCTTAAGGCAGGAAATGGAGACAAGCTCAGCATCTTGCTGAAGATACAGGGCAAACATAGGTAGTCAAAACTGGAATGGGTTGATTTGTTTGGCGCGCCGCCCCCCCCGGGACATATTGTCAGGGACCTGGAGATGTTTTTTTGTTTTTCTTTAGGGAGAGAATCCCTTTCCCTGGAGCTCTGAGCAGAGATCATTGGGTGAGCACCCCCCATGACTGAGAGTACTTGTGTGCGCATCGGGATCCTCCAGTGTTTGCAGATTTCATTCCGTCCCCTGTGCTGGGTTGGGCCCAAGGGAACACCCAGAAACCAATATTCTGCCACCAATTGTCATGGGAGGTTGGGATGTTTACCTTGCCATTATGGCAGAAGTTCAACCTGTCTCTTGATCCTGTTACACTTTCTTTGCCAAAGAAACTTTCTTCCAGAGACATTAAAAAAATATATAGCAGAAAAGCAAATATTGCCTCTGCAATGCACCAGATACCATTAGGAGCTGAGTATTTCCAAAATACCTTGAAAAAAGGTTACTGCCAGCCTCCCTACCACCCACACATTCTCTCACTCTCTTGGGACAGTGACACCAGTTGGATACTGTGATTTCTTAGCAATACTCCTCATGTTTTTCAGGGACACAGTGTAAACACTTCCAACAAACTGCTCCCAATAGCAGCGTGTTTGCCAATTTGAGTCACCTTCCTTCTGAGTTCTGGTTAGGAGAGGGTATTTCTGTGAGCATGTACACACACACAGACATACCTATCAGGTGCAGGCTGAGGTGAGAGGATGTTAGTGGGAATCTCTCCTGAAAACCATGAGAGCATATCACAGCTGTGGCTTTGTCCACATTCTTAACTGGAATGTGCCTAGAGTGCCAGGATTAACCCTCCTGGCCCTGTGGACATTTTCAGGGGAACTTTTATAGTCCATCTTATCAGGTAATGGATTTGTCTTACTCAAAAGTTGGCCCCTCAAATGGCACTGCACCGCAGTAGGGTGCTGGCTGAGGGGGAAGAGCCCATTCAATTCTGTAGCAATATCCAGGAGACGTAGTCAAGGAGCACAACTCCAGGGTGCTAGGTGCTGCACAAACAAGCAGTAACCCATAGAACACACTGTCTAGGTTCTCAACAGGATTGACTCTCCCCTCCCGCAGCTGTGATTTCCACCCATTAGATGTAATTTTTCTTCAGACTGTTCTAATTTACGTTTCAGTTCATTGCCATTTCATTCATCTAATGAAGTTACTCTTTAAAAGTGCCCCAGGACACCTCGCTTGTTTTGTGATTTCCATCGGTGAGGGGTGGGAGGGTTGTATGAGGATGCAAATAGCCCAGGATCTGGAAATCATAAGGGAGTGCTTCAAGTGTTGTTAACACTCTTCCCAACCAATGTGCAGAGGTGTCTCAGTCAAAGCTGAAAAGAGGGCCCTTTGTTTTCTCTGGTGTTTTTCTCATCCACATAGTGACCCAGCCTGCCCCTAATTTGCTTGTGTGATCTGGCGAGATCAGAGTCCTAGGCAGCTGGGCTGCTTTGCTCTCCTTATATTCAAAGGCAGGGGTGAAGGGGAGGAGAATAAAAACCCATAACTTAAAATAGCCTCCCAGCTGGTGGATAAGCTTCCATGCCCCAGTTCCAGAAGTCGGTTCAATTTCTTCTCTTGTTACAACCTTTGTGGAGAGTGCTTGCAGCCTGGTTTAAGGGGGCTGGCCATCTAACTTGGCCCTGCAATAACTTCTTTTCCAGCACACACTAGATGGCTTTCTCAGATGGATTGGTTATCCACCCATCTCTGGCAGTGTCTCTCTCTCTTGCTTGCATCTTGTATTTTACAGATTTTTCCCAAGTCAGTACAAATAATGCCACATATGGCCACAAGTGGTGCCTTCTGCCAGCAGAGCGCCTCCTGATGAGAGCCAACGCTAAACTAAGCAAACAGCAACACTTAGAAATCTGGCACCACTCCCACTTCAGCAAGCTGAAGGAATAACACTTTAAAGATGCAGAGGGAGAAAAGCAGGGAGGAGGGGTGTTAAGAGGCCTCAGATTCAGCCTGTTGGGGGGAAATGTCCATGGTGGACTCTGGGCACGGGGAGCTTTGCCTTGAGGTAGCTATGCTGCTGCAGTGGTGTAAGATGGTGCGTGTAACAATATGATTTACTCTGGTATATTACTACTGTAAGCCCCATTTTGTACCAGTGATTGGATCTACATATGCACCGCTATCATTTTCCCCAGTCTAGACAAACCCTTAACATCAGTGGTTAACACAAGGCTAATTAAATAACTCCTTTGGGATTCAATAGAGATCCTTCATTTTCTACTCATACTCGGATGCCACAGTGGCTGTGTTCTCCATGGATAGATATCACATCGAGAGAAGAGTCAGGACCAGAGAGAGACAAACTATGGCTTTATCTACACTGTATATCTGCCCAGATTCCAGTCTTTGGTGAAGCTACCTCTTGTAGAATGTGCTAATGGGTATCAGCCATGATTTGCCATTCATCCTGGTTTCAAGTGGGGTAAATGGCACCAATACAGCTTTCACCAATCGATGCTGTTGGTTTGCATTGGTGTGGACAGGCCATCGGTGGCTGGAATTGCCGGTTTAGACCAGACCTAAAACAAAGGGGAATTCCCTCACGTATGTAGGGAAGACATCACCCCAAAGATCACATCATCTGAAAAGATTTAGTATGTCTCTCTAGCCCAGTGGTGTTCAAACTTAGGGTCAGGACCCAATCCTGGGTCACAGACCCTCAGGTACTGGGTCGCGGGACCCCCTGCTGACACTGAAAAAAGACTGGAATGCCCTGCTCAAAGATGTAATTGTTGGGTCATAGGCAGAAATATTTTTTTTTCAACTGGATCCTGAGGAAAAAAGTTTGAAAACCACTGCTCTAGCCCTTTCATCTAAGAATTTGGGACCAATCAGCACTAATCAAAATGCACCATCCCCTTGCCCACATGCAAAAGGGAGATGGTATGGCCTAGTGGATTAAACAATGGTGGGGGGGGGGTGTTAAGACCACTGGAATCCAGTCTTGACTCAGCCACCACACTGCTCTTTTAGCAGTGCGTTAGCGATAATAAGGTTATAGAAATGAATCCTGATTCTGTTCATCCTACCCTGTAGCTTACCAGGTTCTGAGCTGTGGCCAGATAGGTAGTGGTTCTTGATCTTTAACAGCACTCCTCGACTCCTGCAACTTGTTGATTCTTCCACGCCTTAGCTACCCCATTGGCTCAATTCACTGGAGTTGGTGGGTTTGCATTAGTCATAAATCAGGGCAAGAACTGGATTGTGAAATTTGTTCACACTGATGCATTGGGTAAGAAGGTCAGGTGGGGAAGGACTACTGGTAATGCCAGCATGGTGGGAGTGTGGCTGGTTGGTTGAAGACTTACAGATTTAGACATGACAATTGCAGATTGAATGAAGGAGGAAGTGTTGCTTGATCCTTCTTTGAACAGGAGGTTGAACTAGATGCCCTCCTGATGTCCCTTCCAACCATAATCTTTGGCTATGTCTACATGGGCAAGTTAGTTCAAATTAAGGAGGCTTAATTCGAACTAACTAAAGCCATGGCTACACTAGGCTTTAATTAGTTTGAATTAAGGGCTTCCTTAATTCGAACTAATAAGTTTGAATAGGGTATTCGAACTAAAGGGTTAATTCCAACTAACTAGTTTGAATTAACCAATGTGGCCATGTTAATTCGAACTAATTTCTTAGTTCGAACTAACTGGCCATTGAAATGAATGGGGATCACTAATTCGAATTAAGTTTTCCTAGTTTGAATTAAGCTAATTTGAACTAACTAAAATTAGTTCAGATTAGTTAGTTCAAACTAACTAATTCGAACTAATTTTAGCAAGTGTAGATGTAGCCTTTGATTCTAAATACAGAATGGCACTGGGTGTCCGGACCCCTGGATGTGGTGTATTGAAAACTGTGTTTAAATTACAAGCTACACCTCTGTGTTTGTTGGGGGTTTCCTAGGGCTGTTTGGAAGGAAACATGTGAACTGGGTAATTCAAAGTCAGTCTGCAAAGAGCCAGCCTAGAGCAAGATGGGGTACGTTGTTCCCTCTTGCCTTAAGGAGCAAGCAGCCTTTTATTTCTGTCTTTGGTTTCTTGTGCTGTGGGTCCTGGATTTTAAGCAACAAAGTATTGTCATGCTGCAACCTTCCAGGAAGATAAAAACATAAAATACTCAATTTCCCAGGTTGTAAGCTGAACATAACCATAACCCAGGGTGTATTCCTGTTTCTGCCCCTAATTTGCTGTGTGATCTTGGATGAGACACTTCTCTCTCTGCTCAGTTTCCCTGTTTTAGGACATTAACCAGTGGAGTGTGAGGCATAATGGATCTGGGATGCTCAGATGAAAGGGGGTAAAGAAAATGCCAAGTATTATTAAGGTAGAAATTATTATGCACTACTCCTTTCCATCCTTAACAAACCTGCTTAATCTTTCCCTCCTCTAGTGCCTCCACATTCTCAAGCATCCAAATCTCCACCTGTAGCCTTCAGTAACCTAACTCTGCTCTCCTACTATGCCCTGAATTCTCTCCCACCACTCAGGTGTGTACTCAGTGGGCCATGAGTTGGCATTCCCTCATTCTGGCTTTGGAAGGGAAAGGGTGGAGAGAGAGGAGAAAGAGATACAGAAAAGAGAGAGCTCTTTCCCTTCCTTGAGTGGGTGGGATGGAAATTTCTGGCAGCTGCCTACAGCCTATGCCTGGAAGGAGAGGAAGATCAAACAAAAGGGGAGCGGTGAGGACAGAACCTAACTCACAAAATTTGCTGTCAGCGATTTCTCATGCCCTATGCCATTTCCCTGCAGGACTTTCAGGGCCCTGCAGTGGGTGTGAGTTTGGGGACATGGGGAGGAGAGGGTGAGGGAAAGAAGGAAAAAGATGATGGAAGATGGGAAAGGGAGATAGAGAGAATGCAACATTCCCTGAAGGTGTAGGAGGGAAAATTAGCTGCCTGCAGTTTCTCAGAAGTTTTGTAGGATCCTTGGTGCCCAGAGGCATTGGAGGGCCCTGAGAGCCCTTGTTTGCCAGAACATAGCCTACTCCAAGCTTGGTTGCTGGAGACTTAAAATGATTCATCCTGAAGTGTTCTGGCCAGCAGTGAGGAATTGAAGCTTGGTGACAGTCTAGAAGCTGGAGGAGGAAAAGGTTCTCCCTAAGATAGAGGGGTGGCTGTCTCTACCCCAGTTAATTCCTGGCAATGCCAGAGGATTTATCCAGTGATCTCCAGCAGTAAATAGTCATTGGCACTGTACCAGGCTAAGTGAGGTCAGTCCTGATTAGAATCCAGCTGGGTAAGTTACTACACACTCCTCCCCGGTGCAGGGAGTGTGATAGGTGGCTGTCAGGGAGGACAGATCATTTCAGGGTATGGTTTTAAATTGTCCTCTTGGTTTACACAGTGCTTTCTGGGTTTTCTCTGGCCCATCTCTCTCCAACCCTCCCTTCACCGCTGTTTGTGGTGAGACCCTTCTGTTCTGCAGTTTTTTTCACTTCTTTCCAACTAGCAGCTGCAGTCTCTCTCCGCTTGCTAACCCTAAGCACGAATCCTGTAGGTATTCCTGGCTCCCCATGCAACCTTGGCCAGTGAGATCAGTCCCCAGGGGTGAAATCCTGGCCCCATTCAAGTCAGTGGGAGTTCTGCTGTTCAATTCCATGGAGTTGCAATTCTACAGCCTGTGTGTGTTCTTGCAGCCCCTAGCAGAACGGGACTGATTGTAGCTGAGGTCTGTCAATGCTAGAAATGTACTAATAATCAGCAGCAGCTGCACAATTCCACAGGGAGGGGGAGGAGTGGACAGTGTCACGATCCCCATTTTACAGGGGGAAACCAAGGCACAACAGGGCAAAGCCTCTTGACCAAGGACACTCAAGGAGTGAAGGGACAGAGCCCAGATGTCCTGACTCCCCCTTGCAAATCCCAGCAGATCACACGGCCTCTCTAGCAGTTCCTGAGCGCTGCGGTCATTCTGCACAGAAGAGGACACGCAGAATAACGTGGCTTTGGGAGTTTAGCTGGCATGTTTCAGTGGCGCTGGAAGAAGGAAAGGGGAGTATTTTGCTAGAAAGCCAGGGAATTGAGCCAGGTTTGTTTGGAACTTCCCGAGCAAGGCTATATGTGTGTTTTTTTAAGACAAGTCACTTTTTTCCAACCCAGCTCCACTTTCCCCTATTATGAGAAGCTGGCTTCTGTCATCTGACAGCGCCTCTTTCCTGCCAGGCAAGGCTTGTTAGCATTAGCTGGAACAATTTCCTTTGAACTCGGCTTGAATTAACATTTCCATGGCAATAGGGAAGATCAGCTGCTTTGTCTCTCCTGACCTGCCCTTCACCCTCAACTAGAGATTTCCCGGTGGAACGGGAATAGATGCCACCTGGGCCAAATCCACCACCTCCTAGGGGAGAAAACCCTGAACTATGCCTCCTCCCCTGTGGCAAAGGCAACCAGTGTGAATGTTCTGTCCTTATTCACCTCTCCTGAGGACAGGGGCATTGTGGTGTGTAGGACCATGGCAGGGTTAGGAGGGATGTAGGCAGGTCGGGGTCTCCTTCCCAGGTAAGGTCGAGTTGCTGCTCATGGGAGGGGTGGAGGGTGGGAAGGAGTTTTGTTTCACTGTCTGTGGATAATCATAGGAAACAAATGGCCAAGGTTTTGCTGGAGCTGGAGTCCCAGGCAGTAAATCAGCTTTGCAGGAGGAAGGCCATGCTTGCAGCTGCCCCATCCTGTCTCCCACTTCAGCCAGTTTCCTAAAACTTCCATGGATTACCCCTTGTATCTTCTGCACTCCGCTCCCACCCGCACCTCTCAGTCTTCCCTCTTCTCCATCTCCCATCCCACCATGTCCATTCCCCTGCTCTAGTTCGGCAAGTTGTTTGCACCATGACCATCACCATGGTGTTAGGGGTGCCTCCTAGTGGTGCTCTAACATCATGGTTTTTGAACTTTTTTTCTCAGGCCCCTGTTGAAAAAATCATTAATGTCTGTGACCCCAACAACTACATCTTTGAACAGTGCATTCCAGTCTTCTAGTGGTGGCGGCAGGGGGGGCCGTGACCCAGTGCCTGAGGGTCTGCGACCCGGTACTGGGTCCTGACCTGTGGTTTGAAAACCCCTGCTCTAACATGACCAGCATTCTCTCTCCATTTCCCCAGTCTGTCACCAATATGTCACTCCTTCCTCACCTCCACGTTTCTTCCTCCCTTCTTTTTTCCTTTCTTTTTTAGCAAGATCCACACTTTTTAAAAAAAAATTGTGATTTTGGTGCCAAAAAACCTGCTGGCTGGCCAACCCCAGGCACACAGAGCCTCTGTCTATCCACCAACCAGACCCAGCACTGGCCGTGGTGGAAACAGCTTGCCCCCTTTCCCTCCACATCATGCATCCCCCATGGGGTCTGCTTCTCCTCTTTCAGTGATGTTAAGAAAGATTAACTCCACTGAAGTCAATGGAGTTAAATTGGTGAAAGCTGAAGTAAGGGGGAGAATAGTTGGGTGCCCAAATTCTTTGCCCTGCTGCCCTAGATAACATCTAGGAGGTGAGAGGGGAATCCAGTGCCATGGCCCAGTCATGGCTTCTCAGTTGTTGGGGCCACCAAATCCAGTGCTTCTCCTCTGATCCTCTGACTCCTCACCCTGCTCCCTGAGAAGAACCCCCCACTTTCTGTCCATTGTGTGTGACCTTTCTCACTGTGCTAACAATGTGCTGACTCTGGGATGGGAGAAAGGGCTGCTTTATTCCCTCCCGCTCTCACCCCCACTCCCTGCTTGGGCCCACACAGGTCATCCACTTTGGGATTATTGGACTCTCAGTAACAACATGGGATTTTCAGACAGAGCAGGAGCTCTTTGTAGCCAGGCCCGTGGGTGGGGAAGGGAGGTCTTTGCTTTTCCTGAGGGGAAATTAAAACTCCACTTTCTTTGGGGGGCGGGGGGAGAGGGGGCGGCTGTAAAAGTCCCAGCCATGCACTTCCCGACCTTCTGCTTGTGCTAAATTCACAGACAATAAGCTGCCACCGCCCCACTTCTGATCTGTGGTTGTCTAGGACATGGTGGGGAAGGAGCAGCTGGCACTAGCCGAGGGAATGCAGGGGAGCAGGAGGATGAGGAATCAAATTCAAGGCTGCTGCAGTTGCCTCCTCTAGGGGGGCCTATTAAATCAAGAAGCAAATCAAGCTCCTTTCAGCTTTATCCCAGGCTGGCGGCCCGTGGGGGCTTAGGAGAGGCCCCGGACAGCACAGGATGGTTGAGCCCCAGGCCTGGGCTTAGCCTTGCTAGACTGGACAGTTGGTTGGGGAACAAGAGGCCTGCCTGGGTGCTGGGATTTTGAGGCTGTCCAGTCTGTTGGGTTTCCTCCTCAGCCTCCCCAGGGAGAGGCTGCAGCTGGATCTGGGCAGGCAGTTTTCATTCCCTGTTAATGAGAAACTCCTGCACTTTGTCCCTTGAAACAGAGCCACATTCCCCATGTGACTGTGGGGAAGGGCTTCAGGTCAGGCTCTGCTCACAAAGGAAGAGAGGGCAATACCAGCGCTGCTTGTGCATGTACATGGGTGCCCTGCCTGGAGGAGAATCCAGGGCCAGACTGGCTGGCCTTAGTTTCCCACCCATAGCCAAGCGCTAAGGGACCCAGAAGTCTCCCAGCACCATCCCTACTGCCCCTCTTCTGACTCAGGAACTCAGTCTGGCCCCACACTTCCCCTCTTCTATGGCTGGAGGATGCAGAGATTGGATGTGTTGTGTGTGTATACATGTATCACATACCTACACTCACTCCTTGGCCCGCTCCCCCCACTTCCCCAGCAGCTTGGGGGCCCATAATTCATACAGATTGGCCAGATGGCATCTTGGTACTTCAGATCTCAGACTAGTTCACCAGGTGTTGGCACAAATCAAGCCAACAGCCAGATCATAGCTAGGGTTTAGGGCAGGGGTGCTGGGGCTGGGGCTTGCACAAAGGGCTTAGGAACAAGCAACCTCCTTGCCCTTTGCCCATTGGTCAATGGGAGGGGGTTCCAGTAGGGAAAGGGCCACATTTGTGGAGAAGACTGAGAATGCCTGGTGTTCAGGCGGCCATCGCAGACTGGATTCATGATCCAGAAGCATGGTCACATGAGTCTCTTCATCTCTCACTAATCAAGCCCCTAGGCTGATCCCTGGGGCCAGGGATCTGGGATTCTAACGAGGACAGAAAGAAGGAATTGTCCTTGGCACATAGGGCTTGATTCATAGAGGTGCTGACCCAGTGGAACTGCAGGTGCCCAGTTCCCGGCTAGTAGGGTTTTTTCTGTTCAGCTGGGTTGTGAATATCCGTTTCCAGCAGGCCCAGAAATCCTGCTACCCAGGAGCAGCTGGAGCCACAGTTCATCCGAGCTGGGCTCAGAATCTGTGCTGGTATTCCCCTCCCCTAGGTGTGCGCTGAGTTCACACCAGGTGAGCAGAGTAATCCAGACCAAGCTACACCTCGGTGGCCCCATCCCCAGCCGGGTGCAAGAATCCACTCCAGTTCCTTCTTCCAAGTGACTGAACAAACTGAGAGAGAAGCCATTTTGTTCCATCCATAGGTACCCATTTCCTTAGTGAACAGTCAACCAGGGCCTGTCCCTGCCCCTTTCGTGTGGCCATTTCTACCTATGCAATGGAGAATTAGGGCCATTGATAGTAATGCACGTCCCCTGCACCTGAACAAACACAGCCAATAGGACTTGCCACTTCCTCTCAGCAGTGCCCTCTGGCTGCCTGCAATGGGGTGCTAGTTGGGACAAAGATGGCCTCCCAGCTATAGATCCTTCAGTCTTTCATCCATGTTCTGTGTTTGCCTTAGGCCTCTCACCAGCCCCAGGGATGAAACAACTCTTAATGTGTGTTATGTCTCATGATAAGCATAAAAGGCCAGAAAGCTAGGCCTAAATCACACCTCTCTCCCTGAAGTGAACCCCGTTGAACTCTGGGCTGTTTAGCATCCAGAACTGTAGAATACAGGTATGAATTTTGTGCCTTCAGCCCAGTGTAGGAAGGACGTCTCCAGCCTTACATCAGAGCAAGCCTTGGACTAGAATTGGGGACAAGAGTGCGGCGTAGCTAATGTTCCACGGGGCCATTCTTCCCTTCTCCACAGTGAGACTAAGGGCTAAGTGTTGTCGTTGATGCCCTGAATTACTGAAAAGTTATGCAGTTTATAGAGGGCCCCAGTCTTTCCTCCCCTATACTGCTGTCCCTTGAGAGGGGTTTGGTGGGGCGGAGAGGGGAAGCAACAGGGAGCTCTCAGCCAGCTGTGAGTTTTCACTGAAATCTGTGAAACCAACCCACAGTCAACAGCTGCCCTTAATAAAGCAGGGCTGTTAGAGACACTGGGGCAGTGGGGGAGCCCCCTTGAATCACAGGGAGCATGAGATCAGGAACAAAAGCTGCTTTGGGGGAAGCCCTGTGCCTGAAATAAGTTGGGGTTGCTAAAAAAGGAAAGGACCTTGGAATGCTACACCAGAGAAGGAAAACACTCTTTTAAAACTCTGGCTCCTGCTCCTGGCTGACAGCCAGCGTATAGTGTGTGAGTTTGGGGCAGAGGGGGTTACCTGGCAGCATTAGCTTTCATTTGCTGGCCCTGTGCTTCTCTCATTTCCAGCCCCACAGGAGCACAGGCCTCATGGCCAACTGAATAGCGATGAAGGGATTTTTCACTCCAGTCCAAAACGCCACATCAGCAGCAAGCTCCGAGTTGCTGCAGGAGGATGACCTCAATGAGGAACAGACTAGCTCTTGTTCAAGCTCCAGCTTCCTCTACACATGGACAAGGGGGTGGGACCTTGAGCTGAGACATGAGCTGGCGGGGTGAGAGAGCCACCTGCGGACTGGGGACTTGGAAGCTCCAGCCAGAGTGGCAGGTCTTTGGGGCAGGGAGCAGGGTGACTGACTGCACAGACCCAGCCCCCAGGCGATTTCTTTCTATAGCTGCCAGCTGGCTGGATTGTTGGCAACATCCAGGAAAGTTTGTAACAAAATTTAGGCCAGGGCTGTGTTCAATCAGTTAGGCAAGCACCAAGGCCTGGAACTGACCCTCCCACGCCTTTGGTTAACCCTACACCATCTGGACTATGACTTGTTTCACTATTGCAGGCTTTTCTCCTCTCACTTAAGGATTTGGTTTCCTGTTCTCCTCTCACTGATGCCAGCGTAAACCAGCTATAATTCCACTGGGATTAATGGTCCCTGATCTTCAATTACTCTGCTCCTGGGCTAAGTGAGTGGGGTGAATGTGACTTGCTCTCGGTCCGAGAACTCCGTGTAATTATTCAGGGCATTCGCTCACACTGAAAGTTGTTCTGATGCGGTTTTGCTGCTCTGGGCCCTGATCTGACTGAATTACAGCTAGGTCTGGATATATCCTCTCATCCTTCAGTCACACCCTGAGGTGACAGTCTAAACGTACCCTGAAAAGTAGAGAAATGCTATCATGCAGTTGCCTCTCATGATCTGCCCCTACAGTTGGGGCTGGAGCACAGCAAACTGTGGAATCTTTACTCCAACTCTGCAGGACAGGTTGCTGGACGGGGGTGTTCTCCTCCTAGGACTGTTTCTACCCACTTAAAGGGCCTTTTACTGTGCTAAAGCAGCATGAAGAGGCTTCTCCATAAGTGAGGATCAGGCCAGCAGCTTCACCGTGGGGGAAAGACTCCAGCTGGGTGGGATCTATAGCAGGGCACAAATTGTTTGGTTTGTTTTTTGTTTTGTTTCCCCTATGAAAAATTTGGTTTTTTGTAGAAATGATTTTGTTTTCAGCAATGTTTTCTTTGAAGATTTGTTTGGGCAAGGGGGAGGGGGGATAAAACAATATAAAAATAACAATCTCAGTTTTTGGCCTCAGGATAGGGTTTCTTTTTGGGTTGGGGTTTTTGTGTGTGCGTTTTTAATGGGAAAAAAATCAACTAAAAGAGATGTGTTTATACAAAAATGCCCATTTACTCAGAAAGCCATTTTTATTTGCGAGGAGGGAGGCGGGGAAGTGAAGTTTCAACAAAAAAATTCCCCCCAGCTTTGGTCATATCTAATTAATACAGGCATGCCCCACCGCTGGGAGCCGAGGCCAGAGCTAGATTGTTTCTACAACACAGGTCTTAGCACTTTGCCCAGGTTAGTTGTAAATGCTCCCACTCATTCTTTTGGGGAGAAAGTCCCACAGCCTACAGTGTTTCACTCTCATGGGGGTTGTGTGATATCCAGCTAAGGGGTGGGAACAATTGACTGGAACAGCTATTCCAGAACTGCTCCCAATATGGAAACTATTCTGAAATAAAAGTGATTTTATTCCACAGCAATTACTCCACGCTGGAAGCGCACTAGCTATTTTGGAATCAAGTGACTTTTATTCCAGAACGTCATGCCCACATGAGGAGCTATTCCACAAAAGCTGTTGCACAGAGCTGGCTGGAAAACAAGAATTCTATTTTGCAAAATGTTTCCAGGTTTCAAACTTTGATTTCATTCCACAGAGAAATGAAAATGAGCCAGTTTGAAATTTTTCAGTAGTGGGGGAGTGAAGGGGAGACCCACCCCAGAACAATGTGGTCATTAGGGTACTCACCTAGGACATGAAAAACTGAGGTCTCTGAAGCACAGGGATTTGGACCTGGGTCTTCCGCAGCCGAACATAGCTATTGTGTCTTGGGGCAGTGTGTCTCTCCTATAGATTTTGACCTAAAAGTCCATCCTGAACCTGATAAATCTTCTCAGCTAAAAATGTCATTGAACCTGTACACTTCCATGAACACTGTATTTTTGTTTGGTTGTTTTTTGGTCAAAACCCAAAAAGTTTTGTTGAAAAATTCCCGGTCAGTTTTCCCATGAGTGTCGTCAAGCCCTGTCAGGAATCTGAGACAACAGCGGAACCAGTCTCCAGACAACTTAGCTAGCACATTTGACCCGATTAACTGCGCTGCCTGATTGCTAGGAAGAATCAGAAGACCAATTTATAAGCCCAGCAACAGCAGTCTGGTGGCTGCTTAAAGCCTTTGCCCACGGCTGTGATAGCTCCTGCCTCCAATCTAGTTCTGCATTTGTTCCTACCTTGCCTTATTCTAGGCAACCCAGCTCTGACCCTCAGCTCCAATTCCTGGCTTTTGACTCTGGCTCCAACTCTGTCCTATGGCCTCTGACTTCAGCTCTGACTCTTGCTTTCAGTATCTGGCTTCTGATTCTGCCTCTGATCTGAGCTTCTATTCCTGGCCACTGACTCCCCCTCTAACCACTAGACATGACCTCCCATGTTCTGGTCTCTGAGAGTGCCCTTTCTCAAGTGGATCCTGATCCCCCTAATTAACTGACTCCTCTCTAACCAAACCCTCCCTGGATGTTTTGTCCTTCAGCTTTCTCTCATGAGAACAGTTCCTGAGAGGTCAGAGGTGCAGGATTGTATCCTGGTTGTTGTAGTAGTTCCAAGAGCCCCAGTCATGGCCCTGGATGGACCACCTTCTTTCCCCCCCCTCCCCCGGACAAGGTGCCGGACAAACACAGAACAGCAAGCACTGGCCCCCAAAAGTTCACATTTTTTTAGCTTAATCCCATTTGTCCTTGTATCAAGTACACAGCAGCTCCCGCAAGCAGGATATCTGCCCCGTAAAGCTAAGGGAAAGCCAGCAAGCCCTTCCTCATTGCAGCATCATCATCTCCCTCCCTCCCTCCCTCCCTCCCTCCCTTCCATTCCCCGGTCAGAGTTTCCTATTTCTTTCAGAGCCAGGAACACCTCGAAATGTTGGGATTCAACTGTGGTGTCTGAGCCACACGCTAATGGCCCACTGCCGACATTCCCACGCCCAGCCTCTGAGCATAATACATCACGGACTCTAAGACAGAGAGATGTGTCACTAGTGGAGTCCCTGCTTCTGGCACCTGTTTTGCAGATAGTGGCTGCCTGTGATGAATTCCTCTTTTGGCCGGTATTGCCTGAGAAACAATGACTCCAGGCCCCAAAAGGGGGCTGTCCCACATCTGAATTGCTAGTGCATACCAAAAGGAGGTGCAATATGGCATGGGAATGGGCATTTGCTGGAAGATGAGTGGGGAGAACTAGGTAGCTGTTCCCAGGGATTTGCTGTGGAACTATGTTCATCAGCATCTAGGCTTTTCAGGAAGAGGCAGGGGCGCAGCGAGGGTGTCCAGTGCCTGCCAGTGCCTGGGGGCCAAGCCCACATTTGTGCTCCCCTGGGCTCCCCATGCTATCCCATGCCTTTCAGCCCCCCTGGCCCAGGACCCCATTGCAGCCCAGCACCCGGGGGCTTGGCCCCCCACCACTACCACCCCCCATCCCTATTGCTACGCCACTGGGAAGAAAGGGAAAAGTACACCTCTCCCTGAGGAAATCGGATATGGTGGGTCATTCCCATACCACGTGTCAACTTGAGGAGGAAGCAGAGTTGTATGGGCTGGGCCATTACCTGGGGGCCGGGATTGGCAACCTGAATGGCACTACAAAAGTAACTGGCTGGGGGAATGACCGCAATATGGAGAGAGGAAGGCAGTGTGTTTATTGCCCCGTGTGTATCCACATGTGTGTCTTAGAGCGTGTCTGGGTGGTCTCCTTGCGGTCTGTGTATCTGGGCGTGCTGCATAGGGAAGACACGGTGTGTGTCTGCATATTTATTGTACACCTCTTGGGTACTGCGGGACTGTATGTTGCCTGTTGCAATATGCATTTATGTATGTTCTTGTGCCTTTGTGACTCCAGATCCTGTGGATCTCTGGTGCCTGGGCTTAGCCCTGTTCCAGGCCAGTACTGACAGATGTGCTCCCTCTGTTCCAGGGCAGTCAACAGACCTCCCAGAATTTTTCCAGAGGAAACTATTAGAAATATTTAAGTCACTGCATGGTTCAGAGGTTTACAACTGAGCAGAACGAGCTTATTTGCCCAGCACAAGCCTTTGACTGTCAGTGAGGGAAGCTGAACTGGTGAGGGCTTTGTAGCCGCCAGTGAGGAGACTGCACAAGTCTTTATAAATGAGCATATGAGAGGGCAATCCCTGGAGACCCCTCATCAAAGAACCCTAAACTGTATTTAGTCAACTGAAAAAAAGTTTTAATGAAGATATAAAGTTGGGTGCTTCTAAGCTTTAATACATCGATTATATCCCAATGACTTTCAGCACCTCTGCTAAATTCCAGAAGCAACGCCCCCAGCGAATGCTGGCTGAGAATCAGCTTTGGCTGTGAATGTTTGCAAAAGGCAGGGGCCTGATTCCGCTTTCATTTGCACTGGGGTAAAGCCACAGGGCATTAACTGAGAGTCTTGCTCACAATGACTAGTCTGAATAATTCCACTGGTATCAACGGCTCTAATTGTGGCATGAGATACTATTCAGTAAAGTTCCAAAGGGGGAGCTGTGTCAGTCTAGGTCAGCCAAACAAACAAGGAGTCCTGTAGCACTTTTATAGACTAACACATTTGTTTATTGCATGAGCTTTTGTGGGAGAAAATCCCACTTAGTCAGATGCTTTGAAGACACCGTTGACTTCCATGATTAACACCACTCTAATGGAGCCTCTTAACTATATCTTAAGTGCTTTGGGAGGTTAGTTATAGCCATAGGATGGAAAAGAAGGAAGCACTGCCTAGGGAATTGAACAGGCTCTGGGAAGTGGGTCTCCTGGGATCTGGTCCTAGTTTCAACAATAATTTCCTGTGTGACTTTGTTGTCAAGTAACCAACAGCCCATAACTTCAGATGACCATTGGTTTTTGCGTAGCTCATTGTCTTTGCACCCCAGCTTAGTAACAACTTGTGCCTAACTTTCAGGCATGCCCCCAGATCACCCTCATTTCAGTTGTAATGTACAGGCCTGGGGTGTGTCAAAATGAACACCCAAAATTGAGGCTAAGCGTGCATACTTCTGAAAATGCTGGCTTAATTAAACCGCTCTGTGCCTCAGTTTTCCCATCTTTAAAATGAGGCAATACTTAAAACTATCACATAGGTGCTGTTGTAAAATATAGTTAAAGAATATTTAGAAATGCACTTTAGATAACAAAAATAAGATTTACAGTTTCACTCTCTTTAAAAAGTATGTTTAAATTTGAGGAGAACTCAAATTTAATAGATTTCCTCATTTTACCCTAGTGTTTCATGAAAGTGCTGGACACATTGCCACCGAATTATGCCTGGAAAGTTCTTTCCTTCCAGGCTCTTTCACAGCCTAGATTTTTGTTGTTGTTTTTAAGACGTTCCCATGAAATGAGCATTTGTCACTCTGGGAAAAATTAAATTCAACCTGTGGCATGTTTTCCAGTGAGAATTGATTTTTTCAGCCACAAAGAATTTTTGAAATGACACACAACACATATGGAAGTGTTTTGCTTGACAGCAAGACTGTTGCTTGGAGTGAAGGGGTCAAGTTTCAGGTTTAACACTACAAAATTGGAACGTTTTTGATTATTCAAAACGAGATGTGTAAACCTCATTTTTCTGAGCGTTTTGAACAGAGTTGGTTGGAAAAGTCTGAAATTCAATTTTCTGATGAAAAGCAGCAAAGCTATTTATTATTCAGTTTTATTATTATATTTCTGTTGCAGTAGCAGCCAAGAATCCCAGTCACAGACCATTGCTCAGAATTGTACACAAACAGAACAAAAAGGCAGTCCCTGCCTCAAAGAATTTATCATCAAAAGCCTTGTCTTCACAGCAAACAAAGCCAAAAAAGTATTGGTGACTCAGGTTCAAATCCTAGTGAAAATCCGAGTCATCACAGCAAGGTTAGGTTAAGCTAAAAGTCAAGTTTTGCTGCTAACTTGGCCCCCATCTGCACTCTCTCTCTCTCTCTCTCTCTCTCTCTCTCTCTCTCTCTCTCTCTC
>ML685846.1:410516-431992 GCA_007922175.1 Pelusios castaneus | reverse complement strand
CTCTCTCTCTCTCTCTCTCTCTCTCTCTCTCTCTCTCTCTCTCTCTCTCTCAGGAATTCAATGGGAATGCAGCATCATTCTGCTAATCCAGTCACTGTTGTCTCAGTGTTGTTTTACAATGTGATCACTCTCCGGCTTAATTTACGTAATGTAAAACATAGGCCAAGAAAACGACACTCAGCTGTGAAAAATTCACATCCCTGAATGTCACTGATATGCCAATCTAAGGCCCTGGTGTAGATGGACTAGATCAATGGACGCATTCTTGTGTCACCCTATTTACCATACCTCAGAGAGTGGAGTTCCTACAGGGATGGAATAACACTTTTTGTCGCTGTAGTAACTCACTCATAATGTCACCGCTACTTAGCTATGCTGCTGTAACTTCCATCGTGTAAACAAGCCCTGTCATTCTGCACTCAGTTGAGCTAGCAGTGCACTAACTCAAGTTATTTGTTGCAATGAAGGTTTTGTCTACACTACAAAGCTTGCTGGGACAGCTGCCCTAGCAGAGCCCCACACTGCAGATGGAGCGGATGCTGACAGAAGATTTTCCAACCACACAGTAACAGCACTTCCCCAAGCAACATGAGTTATGCTAACTGAAGCACTCTTCTGTGGGTCTAGATGTGTCTACTCTGGGTGGCTTTGGTTGGGTAGTTTTATCATACTTCTGATTGACCCGGCTGTGCCAACAATACTTTGTAGTGTAGATCTGGATGAAGACCAGGAGCTTTCATATATTTCATTTCCCTCAGTAAAAACACTCCCTTCTTTCAGTGAAAGCAAAGCCTTCTAAGAACCCTTGCGAAAGAGCTCACCATATTCTCCTCTCTGCACTTCAGAAACCATCTTTGCTGGGGCCATTTGGCTGAAGTTAAATGCCTAGAAGTGCAGCCATTAGGGAAAATCTGGCTGGGCGTTTATTTTTTTCCCCTGGAAAATATTGCAAAAGTGAAAGCTTTTCATCTGGATTTTTCAGGTTTTTGTTAAAAAGGAAATCCCCAGTTTTTTCAATATTTTGGAAACTGAAAAATGAAGTTCCTGTTTTTTAAACCAAAAAGTGTCACTTACTAAAAATGGTCAGGAAAAACATTTGTTTTTTCAATGAGAACTAGAATGTTTTCAACAAAAATGGACATTTTTCCATAAACAGTTTCCTTTAGTTAAAAAGTCATTTTTATTGGGGATGGGGAAAATAGATGAAAATGTTTTGATCAGTTGCGTTAAAGTCACAACAGACTGCAAAAGAGAACAATATGTATTGTTTTAAAATCCTGAATCTCTATGCCAGGAGAGATTTAATATCCCAATAGGCTGTCATGTGATTTTACAGAAGAGGGGTGAAATTAGCAATATAGGAAGACCCCAGGATGTTAATCCAAATGCGTTACTTGTTAACATAGAGAACGGCAATTGGATAGTCCTTTAGCAATTGATACACTTACAGCAATAAGACACAGCAGGGTGTACACATACCATAGAATTATAGGCCTTGGATGTGTTATAGGAATACAGGGCATGAGGCTGAAAGCTAAAAGCCTTCAATAACCCTAACTGTGTAACTGCAGGATCTAAATACACACCCTGTAGGGCCTTGTTGTGATGATTCAATGAAACGGAGATATAAAAGAGATATCACTTTGCATTGCTTTTGCATTAGATTGCTTTCATTAAGCTTGCAAACGCAACAAACTATAAAGAGGTGTGCAAGGCTGCCCACATGGATGCAAAGAAGTGGCATATCAACCCCTCAAGACATGCACAATGTTAGTAGAATCATAGAATAATAGGGATGGAAGGGACCTCACGAGATCATCTAGTCCAACCCCCTGCTAAAAAGCAGGACCACTCCCACTAAATCACCCCAGCCAGGGTTTTGTCTAACCGGGCCTTAAAAATCTCCAAAGATGGAGATTCTACCACCTCCCTAGGTAGCTCATTCCAATGCTTCACCACCCTCCTAGTGAAAAAGTTTTTCCTAATATCCAAGCTTGACCTCCCCAGCTGTAATTTGAAACCATTGCTCCTTGTTCTGACCTCTGTTACCATCGAGAACAGCCTAGCTCCCTCCTCTTTGAGCACCCCTTCAAGTAGTTGAAGGTTGCTATCAAATCTCCCCTCAGTCTTCTCCTCTGTAGACTAAATAAGCCTAGTTCCTTCAGTCTCTCCTCGTAAGTCATGTGCCCCAGCCCCCTAATCATTTTCGTTGCCCTCCGCTGGACTCTTTCTAATTTGTCCACATCCTTTCTGTAGTGGGGAGCCCAAAACTGGACACAGTATTCCAGAGGCGGCCTGACCAGTGTCGAATAGAGGGGAATTATCACATCCCTCGATCTGCTGGCAATACTCCTACTGATGCAGGCTAATATGCCATTGGCCTTTTTGGCAACAAGGGCACACTGTTGGCTGATATTCATCTTCCCATCCACCATAACCCCCAGGTCCTTTTCTACAGCGCTGCTATTTAGCCGATCGGTCCCCAGGCTGTAGCAGTGCAGGATTTTTCCGTCCTAAGTGCAGGACTTTGTACTTGTCTTTGTTGAACCTCATGAGGTTTCTTTCGGCCCAGTGTTCCAATTTGTCCAAGTCTCCCTGGATCCTGTCCCTGCCCTCCAGAGTATCTACCATTCCCCCCAGCTTGGTGTCATCCGCAAAGTTACTAAGCACGCAGTCTATCCCATCATCAAGATCAGTAATGAAGATGTTGAACAGAACCAGCCCCGGGACTGACCCCTGGGGCCCTCCACTCATTACCAGTTGCCAACTAGACATCAAGCCATTGATTCCTACCCGCTGAGCCCATTGATCTAGACAGTTTTCTATCCACCTTACGGTCCACTCGTCCAACCCATACTTCCTTAACTTGCCGACGAGAATGCTGTGGGAAACCGTATCAAAAGTACTTCCATAAAAGCATTGTCTTTAAAAATTAAAGCTAATTTGGCCAGGTGTGAAAATATGCTGCTAATCCTATGAAGTGAAGAAAGCATTGGACTGGAAGTTAGGGAATCTGAGGGTCTATTACTGGCTCTGATGTTGAGTTCCTGGGCAAATTTTTTATTCTCTCTGAACCTGATTTTCTCCTCTGCCTTGCTCCTTGTGGAGTCACAAACATCAGCCACACCTATGGACAGTGGCTGTAAAAGATTACCACTCGGCACTGGTAGTGTTTACACTTACTTTGCAAAGGCATAAATGAGAGTGTGGCACGTAAATACTTGGATACCTTAGTGATAGGCATAATAAAAGAAAAGAAAGATCCCGGTGAAGAATGGCTCTCTTTAATTGTTTCCATATCCCTGAAATTCAGATGATAGTACATGCAGTGATCACCATGAAAAGTCAGCATTTGGTAACAAAGAGCAGAGAGGATAGTATCACAGGAAGAAACTGCAGGGTCTCACATACCCCTCAATAAATAACTCGTCCATATCATTTTTCATCAGGTGATCTTAAAGCATTTTACAAAGAAAGGTAAGTATCATTATTTCTATTTTGCAGATGTGGAAACCAGGGCATTGACAGATGTACTGACTTGCCCAGAGTCATACAACTGGGCTGTAGCTAACTGTTTTCAATGGTGATTTTTGATATATTTTTTTTATGACTGCCACCATACAGATGGGTCTGTTAATTTGGATTGCTAGATGTGTGCCTATCCTTTCACTCTAGGCTCAGGTGAATCCAAATTACACATGCAAGTATTACCAGCATCCACAACAAACACACCTTGAACTCTCCATATATAAGATTAATGTATTAAGAGAAATAAAAACCATGCATATATGTAGGACTGGGTTCTTTCCCATCCACACCCATTTAATCAGGCATCTTCTGAAAGGCTAACTTTATTATTGGACGTAGAGATTTTTGAGATCTTAAGATGAAAAGCATTTTAGAGTTGGTTGTTACTATCCCTTTCCCATGTGCTCATTTCCTGTGCATCCCACTGTGTCACCCATCTTGAACAAAGCAGAACAGAGCCTCCGACATACAGTACTATATACAGAGGTGTGTGTCTTTCTGGCTCCATTCTGCAATCAGCTAATGCCCTGTAGTAAAGCAGATGATTAAATAACCTTATTTTATCCTCCATAGCTGCAGCTGTTTTTACTGCTCATAAACTTATCTAGCTTCTCTTTCTAGCTAGCCACATCCTTTGCTGGCTCCATGCTTTCTTTCCAAAAGTCCATTTTATAAATCACTTTGATTAGCTTTATGTTGCTCTTTGTTATATTTATACCACTCAAGTTAGGTTTTAGATTGCTTCCATTACACCTATATGATAATTTACATTATATTTATGGTCCTTGTGTTACATTTACATTGCTTGCCTAGATGGATATGTTTGGCTGGATATACAGTACAATCTTTAGTTAGATTTATATTGTTTAATTAGATTTATATCCTTTCTGACTTTGAGGGCTTCACTTAGATTTATAATAGTTCTTTTAATAAGCTTGTCTTTCTTGGAATAGATTTTTATCCATTTTTTTGTTAAATGTATATTGCTTAAGTTAACATATCACTTTAGTTAGTCCAGTCATTTCCAATTATACACTTCTAGTCCATTCTAGCAAATACCTAGGCCAGCTGTTCCCAACCTTTTCCTTTATGCGAACCACTACATTGTCATCAAAAGCTTTGCAAACCACAACATAAGCAAGACATTTTAAACTTTTTTAACATAGCCTATGGCTGATGGGAGTCAAACTTGTATAGCAAGGGGTATTAAAAACTCAGCTCTTTCTAATAATTTATTACGCTCACTCTCAAACATATTGCACCCATCACAGTATATTTACCTGCAGCAATTATCTTCTCCTCACCCCCTGGCACAGACCACCTGCAGTGCCCTCATGTACCATCAGTGGTCCACGGACCACAGGTTGGGAACCACTGACCTGGGCCTGGTTTTCCATTGATCTCCAGAAAACTTACTCCAATGTAATTCTGCTGATTTCAGTGGAGTCACTCCAGATTTACATCTAAATAAATGAGAATAGGATCAGCTCCTCCATGCACAAAGACTCCCAGTGGGTGCTCATGTGACCTTCGGGTAGGCTAAAATTCATTCAGTTGCCCCTCTTCAGTGCCTAACAGAAATAAACCCCGACTCCTATGGAGAAAGCAGCTGGAGACCCAGGATTCAGCCTGTAAGGAACTCACAGCAAAGATTGGTCAGCGTTACCCTCCCACAGTAGAATACTATTAAGAACAAACATAAAAATGAACTTTATTAACTACTAACTGAATAAATCTTATCCTAAGAAAACAAAATGAAGTTAAATGGAACAGTCCCCACAGAAACATCGTGAGAAAGGTACTCAAGAGTCATGAAGTCTTGGTGGAGTTCACCCAAATTTCAGCTACAGTCTTTAAGCAAGTCTAAAAGCTTGAGTGGAAAGAAGTAGCTGTCCTCCTCTTCACTGGTTGCAGGAATCTTCAGTAGAATTCCACGCAGGCTTTTCTTTCTCCTCTGGAACCAGCACCATACAGTCAGCTTACTGGTTAACCAGCCTTCAGTCACATATACATGTGTACTAACAACTCTGCTGCAGAAGATTCCACAGGAGGGAGAAAACATCTTGCTGTCCACTCCTGGCTCAGCTTCTCTCCTTGAAACAGAACACATGGGCTAGTCTCATGCAACTCCTGTCCCCTGCTCTGTCTCATGTGATCTGACCACATACCAGCAGGGAACCCTGTGGAGCATGCTGAAATGCTACCACTCCGTTTCCAGAAATTTCTGGTTCTGGCTAGCTAATTTGCACAGCAACAGTAACCCACCCTCAATAGGTCTCCTAAAGAGAGAGCCCGTTTTATGCATATGGGTTACACTCAAATACTGGGATAATGAGTTGGATACCCTAGATAGACTTCCTGAAGCTTTCCCAGCAATTCTCAAGCTCCCATTTTGTGTTATGGATAGATCCTAGAGGTGTTTGCTGGGGAAGACTTAATATAAACTCCATCTCAGGTGACAGTCTATAGACACTTCACCCAAGAAGCTTTGCTGATATAAATCTCTGTAGCTCCATTGAAGTCAGCAGAGCACCGTCAGTTAATGCCAGTTGAGGAGCAGGTGTTACATATCCCATCCATCCACAGTTACATGAGACAGAGAAATAAAATAGAAAGTATACATGGCCCTCATGCTTCAGGGCATACAGTAACCTCTGTCCAATAAGGGTCAGCAGGAAAATTCCCTTACGAGCTGTTATTTCATATGTTCCTTACAAGATAGCTTGTACCTTTTTCCGAAACATCTGGAGCTAGACACTGGCAGAGACTGGACTCAGGGGACTGTTGGTCTGATCCGGTACAGTCAATCCTAGATCTTTGGTGACATGCAGTTTTATTTCTAGTGCCTGTGAGATTTGCATCATATGGAGTTAAATTTCCACTGAGGTTTCTGTGCATTGTAGATGTCAGCCATCAGCACTGTGCTAGGTGTCCAGTTCAGAGCCCTACTGTAGACATACTAAAAGCCACAGTTTGCACCACAGCTTCTTACCCCTACTTGAAATTGGGATAAGCTGCACCACTGCAATCCATGGCACATCCTATCTACATTTGGGGTTTGCACAAGTACAGCTGCACCAGTCTGAAACTGAAGCAAACCTCCAGTATCAACCAGGCCTCAAATCATGAGATTGCAGGATGTTTATACAAATAATCTCACACAAGAATAATAATAATTAATAATCATAAATAAATTAATCCGACATCACAGCCAGCTCTGGGGTTTCTACTCTGCTTGGCGCCACTGCTATAGAGCAGTGGTATATCTTTTAGGAAGATTGTTTCTGAGGACATTGTCACGTGTGGTTTTTTTAATCTGACTGTTTTTCACCATGTCACTCAGTATTTGTTTAGCATGTGGGAGTATTTGCCATCAAACAGACAGACACACATTTGGGCTGGAGGCGTGGGAAAAGAGACAGCTTTCACCTACCTAGACTCCTAACCCTCTCCCAGCCCACACACTCCCGCTCCCCCCAGGTCTTTGAAGCATGCAGCAAAAGGGGCAGTGAGCGAGCAAGTTCCACTCTTACAGAAAGGCTGTTGTTTGATAGTCAGATCCAGATGTTAAAAGAGGAATTAGCTGCCTAAGAGGAACAGAAGCAGGCTGGGGGGAGGGGAAGAGAGTCTGAATCAGGATTTAAACCAGTGCAAAACCATTGAAGCCAATAGAGTTGCATAGGTGTAACTACAAGAAGAGTCCTGTGGCCCCTTAAAGACTAATAAGTTTCTTCGGGCATAAGCTTTTGTCGGCGGCAACCAACTTCATCAGATGCATCTGGGTTCCAACCCACTTTGTCAGATGCATCTGGGCTCCAACCCACTCCGTCAGATGCAGCCCAGAAAGGTTTATGCCTGGGGAGCACACAGTTGTGGCTGCTCCCTAGGTATTAGTCCTGAAGTAAACATGATGTCCCCAGTAGCTCCATGCTTGAGCAGCCCCCACTGTGCTCTCTCAAGGGGCTCAGGATGCAGCCCCACCCCTCAGTAGTGGCCCAGTGGGAAGGCAAGTGGGGTCATGACCCTGCTTTTTCCCCCTTTCTCTCCTTAGAAGTCTAGCACCAGTGTCTGCAGTAGACTGTCCCAGTCTTCATGTTTTCCTGTTTCTTTATGGACAGCCTAGTCTTAATCCACTTACACTGCTGAGAGATGCTAGAAAACAGCCAGGTGCATGTATTTAAGGTTCCAGACCTACCATCTCCTTTCTCCCTTAAAGCAAAGGCTTGGTTACTGGTGTATCATTTAGTATGTGAAGAAGAAGAAAGCGAATGTGAAGAATAAAGCAAAGGCTGGTATTATTTGTTCCCTGTGTCTATTGTGACTGCCAGGAGAGCACCTGTCATCAATGCCCTTTCTATAACCACCTTGCCTTGAAAGGTGCCATTGCCCTGTTCCCCAGAAAAACCATCAGAAGGGAAAGGCCCTGTTGCTGTTTAGGGCTGCCAAAATGGAAACAACCGAAAGCCTGGCTTCACAATAGAACCTCCCTGGAGAGTCAGGCCAAGGTTCAGAAGGTTCTGTCTGACTCTGCTGCGATCAGTGCTATTCAATGGGCGTGGCTGAGGGCAGAAGTAAAGAAATGCAGGTACGCTGATAGCTCCACCCAGCACCAAAGGTCAGCCATGATTTCAGATTCCGTTTCCTGTCTGGAAGTTGGAGAAAGTGTACTGTGGCATCAGAGGGAAGGTGTATCCTAGGTCTAGAAGAGCTAAGTCCCTCCCTCCAGCAAGGGAAGGAATTCACCATTTTGCAGAGGAGGAGCGTGAGTTATAGGCATCATTCAAGCTCTGTTTTGAATGGGGCTTCATTGCTGCATAGGCCTGGGGCCAGCTCTCTGTACAGAAGTTAGTTTCACCCAAACAGCCTTGATTTCCTAGCACCTGGGTGGCTGCTGCAGGCAATTCCCGATCCACACAGCTCATGCTGCTGGGCTTGTGGGTAGTACATTGGACTGGGACTCGAGTAAGCTGGATTCTAGTCATAGTGATGCTGCTGGTCTGCTGCGTGACCTTGGGCAAGTCATGTCCCTGCTCTGTGCCTCAGTTTCCCCAAGTGTAAAATGGGGATAATGATGCTGGACTCCCCCCCCCCCCTTTGTAAAGCAGTTTGGGCTCTCAGATGAAGAGTTCTGTATAAGAACTAGGTATTATTATTTATATATATATTTATTTCTTCAATTCTGTATTTATTAAACTGATGGGGGAGAGAATATATATGGAACTATGCAGCCCCTGAAAGAAAGAAGCGATTCAGAGGTGTTCCAGTGAGGTAGCTGTGTTAGTCTATATCAGCAAAACAAACAAGGAGTCCTGTGGCACTTTTAAAAACCAACAAATTTATTTATCACATAAGCTTTTGTGGGCACAATCCCACTTCATCAGATGCATGAAATGGAAAATGTGGCATGTTAGCTGTATACACACACACAGGGGTGAGGGGGGGGGGGGTCACAAGGTCTATTCAAAGAGATCCAGAGGGATAGGCTTCTGGATATTCAACTGTCTGCTGAGACCCACAATGGAGACCAGACCCTAAATGAAGCACACAACAGGCTTAAAATGTGGTGAGACACCTTTCTTGCCCATAGTAGGTAACATTTTCTTGTAACCTAGCATGGCGTGATGCAGCATTTCAGAGCCAAATAAGCGGGTGGCAGTAACAAGCCAGGTAACAGCAGGTTTGTGCAGGATGACAGCATTGGCCATGAAAAAGAGGTGTGGTGTGCGTTCCTCCTCAGAATAGGGTTTAGCTATTCCTTCAAACTATGATAATGATGGACTGTTATGCAAATGAGAGTGGCTGGCTAGGACTGCTACATTGCTTCTGGAAAATTAAGATTAATCAGTTTAAGGTGTGAAATTAAAGTGTCTAAATTGAAGTTAATTAAATCCTCACATGGACAAGCTCACTCAGGAGCCAAATGGAGCTTAAATTTGCTGTGGCTGTGACTTTTGAAGTAGGGAGCAGAAAACTTTTTTCTCAGCTCTTTATTAACCTTGTGAGTAGGCAGAAATCTTTCCTTCCTTTCTTGCCTGTGCATCTCAATTCCTCTTCCTCTCAGCTGTGAGTAACTCTTTCATTCTGTCCGCTGCCAACATTTTGGGGCAAGCAATTGTAGAGAAGTCATGTTGTATTGTGGGTCCATGCCCATTCATTCCAAAATCCAGCTCAAGAGGGCCCTTTTCAAAGACAAATTCAAGGATAGGTTGGTGGCTGCACCACCCCAGGAGTAGCTCTTGGGAGGCTTTGTATCTGCAACACCCTGAGACACAAGTCCCCCTCCTTACTTGCCATTTGCTGGGAAGTACTAGCAGAAAACTGATACTTGCCCACCCCCACACTAGTTTAACTCCTGGCAAGTTCCAAAGGAGTAGCCCTGTCAGTCTAGTTCAGCAAAACAAACAAGGAGTCTTGTGACACTTTTAAAGATTAACACATTTATTTATTGCACTCTGAAAGTGGGATTTTTTCCCCAGGAAAGCTCATGCAATAAATACATTACTGGGAGACTACAACACATAGGCTGCGTCTACACTGGTAAATTAAGTCAACTTAAGCTTGCTTAAGTTGACTTAATTTACCCTGCGTCTACACTACAGTTTTCTTAAGTTGATTTAAGGAAAATAAAGTCGACTTAATTAAAATTAAGTCGACTTTATTAAACCTCCTTTCCACTAGACCTAAGGCTTAAGTCGACTCCCTAGAGTCGACTTAAGCCAGTGTAGCCGTGGGGTAGCCCTAAGTCAACTACTCCAATGCCCTCCCTGCCGGGGGGGGGGGGCACAAGGGGAGCCTGGCATGCCCCCCCACAGGGCAGGGCAGAGCCCTGCCCATCCTGCCCCTATGCCCTGCCAGGGTCCCTGTCCCCCTTTGCCCCATTGTACCTAGGTACAATGGGGCAAAGGCTAAGCCCCCTGGCATTGGGCAAGGGGTGCCCCCCGCCCCTGTGGACCTGCCCTAGGTCCCCCTAGCCCCACAAAGTTGACCTAGAGCATCCACTGTGGACACTCTAGGTCAACTTTTTAAGTTCCCTTTTAAGTCAACTTTATTTTTCAGTGTGGTTAAGTCAACTTAGTTAAATTCAACTTAAATTACCAAGTGTAGACATAGCCACAGAGCCATAGATTCAAGAATCAACCCACTAATTTTGGAGAGACAGTAAGCACACAGCATCCATTTACACCTATGCACCTGAATCAAAGGTCCACCTATCCCACGTAGGAGGTATAAGGGTGGATGCTTATTGGTCATGTAGTCCAAATTGCAATCTAGGTCCCAGTTCTCAGTTACCGCCTGGTAAATTCAGAGTAACTTCATTGTGATCTATATAGATTTATGATGTGAGTAGAATATGGCTCTTCATTTTTTAACCATCCTCCCCCAAAAGATTTGTTCTAGCTAGCCTCCTGGAACTTCCCCCTTTTCCCTTAGTCGGGCGTTGTGTTCTTCACATAACCTTACTACTTTGTGTGTAAGAGCTTTCACATCTGCAGCTTCTGCCCACTGGAACAGTCTCCCTTTATCTTTTCCACCTTGCTGACCCTCTGTCTCTTTTCACATTTGAGCTGAATTCTCTTTTTTCTCCCATGCCTGTGCTTTTAATTTCTCTCTCCCTCTATTATTTTTAGTCCAGCTGCTATTGTAATGGAAAGTATTTCAAGGATACAGTTAGTCTGAAAGAGATACAAAATTAAGGCCAAATATTCTTTGCCTCTCATGTGAGTTTTCCCACTGACTACAAAGAGTCTACAGTAAGGCAAACAGGGTCTTACTCTAATCCTTTGTTCTGGTCTGAGATTAAAATCTGTCCCCATTTCTAGAAGTAGCTACCTGCCTTTTGTTTGGAATGTTATTCAGCTGTGTTAGGGCCTGATCTGCAGTCAGATCTCCTGGAAGTCTATGGGGCTCTGCTGGGGCACAAGCTCTTCCCATCTGGAATCTATTGCAGAACTGGGTGTAGCCGACTGCAGAATTGGAAGCTAGCAGTGTGTAACCAACTCAGGGCAAGAGACCGTGAGAAAGATTTAAAAAGAATGTGTAGGTTTGTAAGTTACACCTTTTGGTGAGTGGAAGTAAAGGACACTGGAGGAAATCTAAATTGGTGTAAAATGCATGTGGCAGGCACCAGAATATGCCAAAATTTAATCAAAACAGATCTCTGAATTTGGCCCCTTGTGTAAAGTGAGGGTGAATGTGTTCAGTAAATCACTAATTTTGTCAATTTACCATTGCACTTTAGAAATAATCCCTCCCCCTTGTGTTTCTCTGCTGGATTTGTTTTTAACTGTAGCTTTTCAGTATTATTCATTTCCAAATTAAAGGGGGGAAACAGTTTCTGACTCCACGAAAGAAAAAAAACTCACAGGATAGATCCTGAGGACAAGGGGAAACTTTTTCCCAGTCGGTGTAAATCACCCTGACACCAGCATGAAACCAGATGACAGGGTGAGTGGGGGTGTTTTAAAGCGACAGCGGTTAGGAAAGAACTGTTCCACAAAGCTGTCTTTTTTTCTTTTTCTCCCCCCTCCGCTTTGGCTGCGCGAACAACTTGGGATCCCAGCTGCGGAGCAGCTGTGGTCTTGCACTGGCCCTTTAAAGGCGGAGGGTACGCTGTCTCTTTAAGGCAGGTCTCTGTGGGTTGTGTTTGGTGAAGGAAGTGACGGGGGGATTGAATGAAAAGAGAAAAACAGAATCAAAGCGCCCCAAGGAGGGGATGAGGGAGGGCGCCGGGGGTGAGGGAAGAGGCAGGCTGGGGTAGCTGGGCGGGGGGAGAGGAGGTGCCCACAGATTAGGGGAGAGCAGCCTCTGGCACCCGCTGGGGGCACCAGCACCGGGAGGTCTAAAGTGCGAGCAGCCGCAGCCCATGTGCTGTCCAGAGTCCAGGGCGGGCGGGGAAGAGGACGGGGCCCCGGGGCGCGCTTAGCTCTGCCCAACTTGCAGCCGAAGTTTGGAAACTTCTTGGGGGGCTTTGTGGGGGGCGGGGGAGACTCCAGGTGAGGGGGGGCTCGGAAGGAGCCAGCTAAGGGAGAGTAGGTGGGGGCCAGGGGTGCTCAGCCTTCGCCTCTCCGGCTCCCGCCGCCGGGGATGCGCGCTCAGGGCTGCGGGCTCCCTGCGCTGCTGCTGCTGCTGGCGCTGGCCCCGCTGCCTGGCCCGGCGGCGCTGTCCGAGCTGCGGGTGCGGGTGCGGCTCCCCGACGGGCAGGTGACGGAGGAGAGCCTGCAAGCGGACAGCGGCGCCGACTGCATCGGCCTGGAGCTGCGCAACGGGGACGGCACCCTCATCACCCTCACCGCCGACTTCCGACGGGTACGGGCCGCGGGGAGCAGGACTCAGCATGGGGGCAGGGGGCTTAGCCCCTACAGAGGAGTGGGACCCTGCATAGGGGCTCAGCCCCCCCGTCCAGAAGGGAACTGGACCCAGCGTGGGAGCTCAGACCCTCACAGAGGGGGTTGTGATCTGGCAGGGGGGCTCATCCCCCCACAGAGGGGAACAGGCCCCGGGCTGGGTAAGGGTCACACAAGACAGATGGTTCTCTTTTCTCCTGGCACCATCACATGCAGCCACTTCCCACAAGGGATCTGACTCTGGAGCAGGGGATGGAGGCTAGGGCCCATGCCCAGGAACACTGCCTCCATCCCTTCCCATTAGCCTGGGGGAACATCCAGACTAAAGAGCCACCCCCTTCCTCTCTCCCATAGGCTGGCCTGTGGAGAGGAGCTGTGGGATAATCCAGAGTGCATTTTGTTTATCTGGCCTCCTGCGGCATTCCCAGCTGGGCTGGAGCAGATCAAAGGGCTGCAGCCTGGGAATGCTGGACATGGGAGACCAGTGGAGTGGGCTGAGGGGGTCTGTGTTTATAGAGATCATTGGACAGGACTGGTAGGTTCAGGAGTCTGCTTTAGACGGAGAAGGGGGAGTGTTATGGTATGTGTGCTGAAAGGCTGGCCCACTCTGTAACAAGTTCTGCGCCAGGGTAGCTCCCAATGTGGCTGAGAGAAGCTGAATCTGCCTCTGTGAGGTGAAGATCTTTATGGATGATAACACTTAGATGACATATATCATGTTTTCCCCACAGATTTCCATGCACTATGTCAATGTCATTCCCCCACCTGTATAGCTGAAGGAAACTGAAGCAGAGAGTGGGGAAGGAACTTGGCCAAGGCAGAACAGCAGCAGAGCCAGGGATGGAACCTAGATTTCCTGACTCCTGGGTCAATGCCTTGTCTTTCCCAGAATCTGTCTTACCTCTGGGTGATATCTCATGGGGGCCGGGTGTTTACTTGTGACTGGAGGTGACAGAATCCTTTCTGTCTTTGGCGGAAGTGGGTCTGTCTGAGTGAAATACAGCCTTGCTTGTGCTTGTGCTTGGCAGCCTGTATAGGATATGGTGGTCTCCGGGGGGAACAGCACTTTTGGATGTCTCCATCCTTCTGTGGCATTAGAAATTGCCCATCCCTGTGGGATGGATCACTGGAGTGTGTCAGTGAGTTGGGGGCAAAGGAGTAGTCCTTGGGATCATGGCTGCAATGAGGGCTAGGGGACCACGGCACACATTGGTTAAAGGAAAGAGTGACTTTGCCCCACCTCTCCCCCCATCCATCTTGAGATGGAATCTGCTCAGGGAAGTTGTCACTCTACATAAGAAGAAGTATGAGAGCCACAGCCCTGTACTGGATGGAGTTCTCTGGAGTCTGTGCCGAGCATGACATTCCAGGGTGCACTGGGAAATGCTTTATATAGTGATCCATTAGGGTGGTTTGTGCTTTGTTTTGTCCCAACCCTTATTTCACTACTGCTTGCGCAGGTGGATTTGACTCAAAACCTAAAACATAAATGGGTTTCACACCGACCTACTGAAAACTTTCCAGTCTTGCAGCTATCTATACGGGCAGTTGTGATCTCCTAAACCTCCAATGATGTACAAGATTTTCTCACTTCCCATCCCCAATACAACATTTAGTCACAAGTCCCTTCTTAACCTCTTTTCTAGCCTGTCATTTGGCACCTGCTTGAGAGTTGGAGGGCCCCAGTCTAATTCTTTGGTGCACATGTCCATATCCCAGCCCACCTCCTTCCCCAGCTGTCACAAGTTAAACCTTCTTCTTGGCAATGCACCATGGAATCTGAAATTGCCTCCCACCTCTAAAGAGGGCCCCCTTGTGCCAGGGATAAGACAAACGGGCAGGGGATGGAGGGGAGGGAAACTTGCTGGCCATGATGTGGGGAGAGAGCTTCACTCAGCAAGGCTGCCAAGCCAGCACTTTTCTTTGGTGTCAACAAATTACAATTATTGGAAGTGTCAGTCTTGTTCTGGAAGCTATACAACACACACGGAAGTAAACACCTCCTGCTAACCCAATATTGTAAAAGGCGCAGAGGAGATGGGAAGCTCAGAGAAGGGAGTTGAAATCCTTAATCAGTCCAAATTGTGTAGCATTGCATATTTGCTGCAAAGGAGAATCCAAGTGCTTTCCAGATCTTCTAGCCAGACTAGGGGGCTCTTGATGCTAATTTGGTGAAGTGCTGATGCTGCAGTTCATTCCAGCATTCTTCCCCACCCCTTCATCTCCCCTCTCCATTTGCACTTGAATGTCTGCAAATCTGAGACCTGAACTAGCCTGCTCTATGGCACTTCACAACTTCCCTTGCCAGCAACAAGCCTTCTGGGTTGTTATCCTCTGGAAATGCAGATAGGGTTGTTGATCTGGTTTCAGTGTGGCACAAATGATGTTTTTTTTACACATGCGGGGTTTTTTCCGAGTTCCCTGGTTTGTGCTGGGGAAGTTTAGTCCAGGGGCAGATTGCTATTGATGGAAAATGGTAGGTTGTGAAATCGAGAGACAGGATGGCTCAAAGCTTGGGGGGGGAGGAGTCACCCTGAGAGTTGGGCGACCTTGATCTGCCACAGATTCCGTGTCCCCAGTTCCCATAGGCACGTGGATACCATGGTAATGGAAAGTCATACAAGTATCTAAGCTATCTAGTAGAATAATCTCCCTGAGGTTACAGTGTGAGTTTGATTCCTTGGGACTTTCAAAACTAGACTGTATTGTATTGGAGGGAACAAACCTGTATTGTCCCTGGAGAAGTTATTGACCACTGTCATCTGTTGGTATCTGCTGAGATACGGCTATCAACGTGAAAACCATTTCCTTGTGTTACTTGAGTGATTTTTGCCCTGATGCAAGGTTACACACTGCTTACCTCATTTATGCCCTGACTTGAGGCTGTAAATGGGACTTTGGTGGTTCTTGCCTGGGCCCTTTATGTGGGGGGGGGGGGGGGGAATTTTCTCCTGTACAGGATTGAAACTGAAAGTATTTTTATAAATCCAGTTGACCTTTTCCCACTTCTCTTCTTGCACTTCACAGCTTTCATTTGGCAGGATAAATGATCTGATTCCCACCCAGTACAGCCTTTTGCCACAGCAATATCCAGGGAAATGCATTCCTTTCACCTGCTAACCCATGCTTTACCCTGCTGCCCACCTCCCGTAAGACCTATGTCAGGGATTGGAAGGGGAGTAGCTGGAGCCATCTATGCTCAAGCTGTTCTGTGCTGTGGAGCAGTCCATTTGCAGCAGTGAGTTAGAGCAGCACTGGGGCTGCTCTAACATACTGTGGGTGTACTAGCTGTTGAAGCAGCACAGAATCTGGGATGTAAATAACTGGAATTAAAGAACACTTCCTAAATGGTGTTAATTTCACCCTCTGGTTCTCCAGGATGGCAGGATCTGGTTGGTAGGGCATTAGGCTATCTCAGGACATGTGGATTCTAATACCCTCTGCTGCTGAGTTGCTGCGTGACCTTGAGCACATCATTTCATCTCTCTGTTTCATTAGCTGTAACATGGGGGCCATAATGTGTTACCCATCTTTGGCAACTGCTTTGAGAGCACCGGGTGAAAAGTTCTGTGAGTCCACGTGTGTGTTGTTTACTGTCAGGCACCAGTGCCTGATCTATCTGAGTTTTTAGCACTTAACCCACTGCATTTTGAAAGAAATGAAACATTTCTGTTTCTATTTTATGGCTGTTTATTATTTTACAAAGAAACTAAACATTGAGTCTAAACTACTTGGCAGCATCTCTGCAAAAGTGGTTGTGTTTTTACACTGCAGTCTGAGAACGGGCTGTGCGGTTAATACTGAAGTCAGCCACAGGGATGCAGGTAATTCATTGTACTTATGCACTAATTTGCCAGTAATTATGTGGGAGCACATGAGAGGAACATAGACTATTTTAACCTGTGATTTGCCAGTAGCTTCCCTAGTTGCCAGCTGGTGGCTGCTGTTGTATTCAGGGCAAGCAAATATTTGGAAAAATAAAATTGACACAAGAACTAAGATAAAATAATACCCAACTTGTTCCTTTCTTCTGAAACTTGGTACATGCTAGGAGCCTACAACAGGAAACTTAACGTATTCCATCAGAGACACTCAGAGAGAATAAATACTTGGTGTCTGCTGGTGGGATAAAGTAACTAATGTGATGTATTGCAAAGGATTGGCCAACAAAACTGTAGAGACAAAGGTTCGTGAAAGAAGACTCAAGTGGCTTGAGCATGTTGTACAGATGTCAAAAAAAAACCCATAGTCCTAGATAAGCCTTTGACTTGATAGATACCATTAGGTGAAACTCTGAAAAGAGGAGGATACACAGAAAAACCACTGAAAAATTCCAGAGGTTTAGCTGTGTTAGTCTAGTTCAGCAAAACAAGAAAAGTCCTGTGGCACTGTTTGAATCTAAACAATTTGTTTGATTTGTTGAAATAGTCTCAGTGGCGTAGCGATGGGGGACGGGGCAAGCCCCCGGGTGCTGGGCTGCAGGGGGGTGGCAGCTAGGGGGGCTGCAAGGGGTGGGATGGGGCAGAGCAGGGTGCCCTGGGGAGCACAAATGGCTTCACCCCCGGGCATTGGCAGGTGCCAGAGATCCTCACTATGCCATTGAGTAGTCTGACCTGACCCTTTCACTCACAATTCACTGGATTTATTTTTCCTTCCCATACTGTAAGTTTTCTATTTTCAAGCATCTGACGAAGTGAGATTTTCTCCCATGAAAGCTCATGCGATGAATAACTTTGTTAGTCTTTTAAAAGTGCCACAGGACTCCTTGTTTTGTTCCACTGAGAAAGATGCTGCTGTCATGGAAGCAAACTACAATGCGGCAAGAAACAGGGCATTAGACAGACCATAGTAGAAACATTAGATTGCCTCATGTCCCAAGGCTTGAGCGCATGAAATGGAATGTTGCTGTCTGTATTATGATAATGCCTTAAGGCCTCCACATCATCAGGGCTTCTTTGTGCAAGGTGCTGTGCAAACATGGAGTAAACGTCAGATAGCCTTTGCCCCAAAAAGTATATGCATTGCATTTGGAAAACAGATCTTCCAGAATTTCCTCCCCCTTGAGGATCAAGACAATCCTAATTAATGCTGATAGAATCTTGGAAAGGATATTAAACCTCCCACTTCAGGGCTTAAGCTGACCTCCGGTTTTTAGACAGGAGGATGAGACCTAATGTGGAGTGTATGTGGGCAAGGAGGAGGATTATATTATCCTGTCTGCTTATTGCAGGGTTTTGCTGGAGCTGGCCATGCTGGCCTGAATGCTCCTTGGGTCTGATGCAGCCCGGCAATTCCTGTATTCATATCTGGGGAATACAGGCAATTCCTGTATTCCTATATTCATACCCAGGGGATCCAGACAGCTACTGACTGGGGCAGGATTTCTTTCCTTTGGGTGCTCTCGCTCCCTTGTCTGCATACAGCTGTGACCAGGAGGCACTGGCGGGTGCTGGAATGATTTTTAATACTGAGGTTGCTGAAAGCCGTTGAACAAAACCGTAGACCTTGTGTATGACGCATTCAGTTGGTGTTATTCTCTGCCTTACCTCAAGCATCTGTAACTCCATTTGGAAAGGGGGAGTGAGTAGAAATGTTACAAAGCCCACTCTTGTGTTGCCATAACAAGTGGTGTCTGGACCCCCTCCCTTTAGCTGTACTGTGTACTACAATTGCCTCCACCCTGGGATGTGATCTCCAGCTCTCTGGCTAAACCTTTTTCCATGCTTCAGAGGCATTGTCTCACAGAAATCTCTGTAGCTGTAGCCTTCTGAGGCAGGCAAAGCAGAACCCGTGATGCAGAACAGTGCTGTTCCAGGGTGCACTTTTCAAAGGCTTCTTAACAGTGCCCTAGGCCCCGGTCACAGAACAGATGACACCAATTCTCAGCAAGCTACTGTGAAGTAATAAGAGAGGCCTTTTAACTCTCTCCATAGGAGGGATGGAGCAATTTGGGAGAGGTAATCGGCCAGACTAGAAACCATGATTCAGACACTCCACAGGTCTCCCTTTGTAACTATCAAAGAGTTTAATGTTGCATTATTAAAATGTGTATTTTTTTTTTTTTAGGGATTTGATATTTGATGGGGAGAGCAAATTATTAGAATTCTGAGTTGTTTATCCTGACCAGTAGTGCTGCAGTCTAGAAACATGGCATTTTAATGGAACCAGGCAGTTGAACAGTAAGGAATTATTGTGTTTCTTGTATCTGATCCTGTATTTTGGTCTGGTGAGCAGGGAAATGGAAGGCCACAACTCCTGTGGCAAGTCACAGAGATTCCAGTTTCAAACCTGGCCACTGATTTGTGCATGCCTCACTTTCTAGGTGCCAAGCATGAGACGTTTAGATCTTGAGTCCACTACCCCCCACCCTGGCAGCTCCCATTGAGTTTCATTATTGGATACTGAAAATGGAGGTATCTAAAATTACCTGCCACATTTGCACATGAGGGCTTAACCTCTCAACCACAGGGTTCCTAGTGGCAAAGCATTATCGTTATCTAGAGGACCTCACATGGATTTCATGTTGCTCCATCAGTTAATGCTTGTGAAGTACTTTGAAACTGTAATGCACTGAACACACACTGAGCATTATTTATTGCAAGGGGTTTGCAGTAACTGATCCAACTTTCCATTACAAACAAGGGACTCTGGTTGCTGCGAGTTTTACCCACACAACCCAGTGAGACCACTTTTACTTGGCGGATGTGATAGAAGAGCAACGCCCCCTGGCCTAGCACCATGCCAGCCAAATTCTGCTTTTGCATCTATCTGGCTTAGGTACTTAACTGGAACCCATTGCCCCAGTATCTCCACATCTCAAACCCTTGGTGTATTTATCCTCACAACTGGCTGTGAGGCAGGGCAGTACTATTATCTCCATGGTACTGATGGGCAACTGAGGCACGATTGGCTAAATGACTTGCCCATGGTCACACAGGGTAGACCAGGAAATTGAACTCAGATGTCCCAAGTCCCTGGATATCCCTTGTCACCTTCCTTCCTCTGCATGTCTGTATACCACTCCCCTTTGAGCAAAATTCAGGCCAATAATGGCAGTGACATACTTGGAGCAGAGTGACAGGAAGGAGATGATGATAGGCATCAATAGAGCCCTGTCCTAACAGCTTTCATTTCTGAAGGACTGGTTTGCCCTCTCCAAATGGAACTGAGGCTGAACTCAGACATAGACTATGCTTGCTGGAAAAGGTCTGGAAGCAGCCTGAATTGCCCTCTCTCCCCGAGAAGTGCTCCCTGTAGGAGGGGGATTGGGCCAGTTTGGGGAGCTAGGAGATGGAATGAGGAAAGAATAAATGGAGAACAAGGGGGCTTCTCTAAGCTCCTTTGGTCTAGGGGAGTGTAATGGGGCTTGGTCATTGCAGGAGCACCTCCTCCTGGCCAGGCATGGCAGCTCTCTTTCACTCTGGTGCCCCATGCTGACAGTCCTTCCATCTCTGGGGTGGTCTCACTTCCACAACTCAGCCCTCTGGCCTGGTCACACTATAACGTCCACCCCTTTTGGGGTAATAACGCTCAACCAGCAAATGTCCACCAAAGGACTCCTACGCCTGGTGTCAGGTTTGCAGCCCCTGGCTCTGGGGTCAGTGGTCACCACATCCCTCTAGGCTCTGAGATATCCATACCACCTTATGTCAGGGGCTTCATGCCACCTTCCTAGTGGCTGGTAGGAGAACCCAACTCCTCTCCCTTGTCTAGGTTCCAGCCCAGGGATCCTGTAAGCAGCAGCTAAGATTTGCACAATCCTATCCCTTGCTGCAGTTTCCATGGCTTCTTTCTAACCAGCTGTTGCAGGCTTTCTTCCCTGCAACTTCTCTGTGTTTGACTTTCAGGGTTAGGGTCCCTGGGCTTATTCCCTCCGGAGTTTCCTCCTCACAAATTCTCTGCTACCAGAGAGCAACTGCCAACGCCCTCCCTGTAGCCCCCTTCTGAGACACACTCCCTTTCTTGATAATAGCCAGCCTGCCCTGCCATGTCCAACTGGAGTTCATGATCAGTTGAGCATGGCTGTCTCTCTGGGTGCAGCCCAGAACTTGCCTTGCAGGGCCACGTTAACCCATTCAGGGCCTGTGAGGGGTACAAGCCCCAGCATGTGGTACAATGCAGGGCTGTGGTTACAGACTGGTGGTTAGGAAAAGCTCCAGGACTGTCTGTTACTTTTATTCTGCCAAGCCAGCTGGTAGCCAAAATCCACACAATGGTAGTAACTGTACTAACCGCACCAAAGTTCAGACACACGGGTCAGGGCCAGGCCTTCCTGAAAGGGTTAATGCGGTGAGTCCTTGAGATAAAGTATCTGGGGAGGTTCCGGGGTCCTGTCAGAACTTGCTCCCATGCCATTGCACAGAAATTCCCGGCTGGTATCTGTGCCCTCCATTGACTTGGCCAGGAACCCACTCAGCTCTGAGTCACCTCACTTCTCTGGTAGGACCGGCAGTGAGTGGGCTGAGGTTGCAGTCGGGGAAGGGCTGCCTCTGGGAACAGTGAGAGGGCTCTTTCTGGCAGATTTGCATGACAGATCTTGGTAGAGCAAGCCTGGATTTCCCCCCCCCCCCCCCCCCCCCCCCCCCCGGGGGGGGGGGGGGGGGG
>ML685846.1:355392-410416 GCA_007922175.1 Pelusios castaneus | reverse complement strand
TGGTGGGTTCTGGGTTCGTTTGTTTGGGTTTTTTGTGTTGGTTTTTTTTTTTTTTGTTTTTTTTTTTTTTTTTTTTTATCCATTCTTTTTCCCCCCCCCCCCCCCCCCCCGCCTCATGAGGTGGAGGAATTCTGGAAGGGCTGGATGAGTCAGGGGAAGGGGAGCCTGCTGGGGGAGTTGAGGAAACATGGGAAAGGAATTCCCCCTCCTGCCCAGAGGAAGCTAGTCCATATTTGGTAGATGTGGGCTTGATGGGGTGGTAGGTGCATGGAAAAGGTCGTGCAGCCAGATTCTGGTCTCACTTAAGTCCACTATGTCAGTCCATTGACTTCACTGGAAGTGGGATGTGGCCCTGTAGCTTAATAGCATGCTTGGGGTAGGAAGCCAAGGAATTTCTCATTTTGTTGAGAAGGAAATACGTCGTTGAGTGCTGGCAGCTCAGCTTGGGTTGTCTCACTCTCCTGTGGTCTCAAGTAGACACTTCAGAGAAGATAGGTATGGTTCCCAGGGGTGAGGAGGTTCAGAGAGGAGGAGCAATTACGCATCATTACTCTCTGTGTGTAATGCTAAAGAGTTTTCAGTAGTGTTACTCAGTAACTATCACTGGGGTGTATTTGCACCAGGGCTCTGATTCCATTTATCTGTTGGGTCTCATTGCTGTGACTGGATTCTCTAGAGCAGGAGTGCTGGGACTCTGGCAATCCCTGGTTTTTGAGGAACACCAGATGCGTGACTCATCCCTGCTCAGGTGGCCAAGAAGCCCAGAATCCAAGGCCATTCCTATGAGGCTTAGAAACACTCCCTATGGCTGCCTGCGGCAAGAAGCAGGTGTGGTCACAATATGGGAACCACCACATTGGTGCAAAATGGCATGTCAGCTATGGTTTCTCTGCTGGGCTGAACACATGGTCTGTGGCATTGCTCTGAGAAGGGAGGTCCCATGCAGTGACCCCAATGGGGCTTAGGATCTAGAATCCTCCCTTGATGGAGATGTCCACGCTGCAACTGAAATCAAGTCTCACAGCCTACATAGACAGCCTCACTCAAAGGGGGTTCACACTAGTGCACTAAGAGCAAACCATGCAGACATTGCAGTGACCCCAGTCCTTGAGGTCTGGACACGGCTGGCTAACCCAAGTGTCTGCTGGAGCTGCTATTTTTAATGCTCAGGCTCGAGTTGCTAGCACGAGTTTCTCTGTCTGTCCAGGCTGGGAGGCTCAACCCCACTGCAGTCTATCTCGTTGTCCTGGAGTCTGCCCGAGTCTCCATTCTGGCTCACTGTGAGACTTTGCCACCAGAGATGAGAGGCCTGAGCCCTGCGTATTTTCTTTGTCTTTTCTGTGTGTCCTTCTCTGATCCCACTTTTTTGTCTATTTCTCTGCTTCATCCCTTGTCTTTGTCCCACCTACAAGCCCCTTTAATGAAGATGCTTGCAGCGGTCCATGCAAGAGGCCCTCCAGTTCCATCGGCTCTGGCCACAGCCTATAAATCCCTGGGCCACAGAGCCATGTAGATCAATATTTAGATTGGCTCAGTGGCAGGGCCAGGTCACTCGCTCTCTGGTGTGATGGGAGGGAAGAGGAGAACTAGATTGAAGATGCATTCAAGAAGAGGAAACAGCAGTTGGGGGGGAGCCAGGAGTGCGTGTCTGAGGATGATCTCAGGACAGGATGAGACAGGGTCTGAGAGAGCTGGGGATCTGTTAGTTTGCAACCCCTGTTGTGCTGAGAGTGTATTTGGCAATCCAGCAAACCATATGGTGATGCTGCATGTGCAGGATTTTGTGTCCACTGGGACAAACCCACCCTGATTGACCCCCATGCAATCCTTTTGAAACTCCTGGTCTCACAGTGAGGGAGATGAAAACAGAATCCAGTCCTCCCTGTTAAAGTGCAGTCCCACATTTCCTTTCCCTTCTTCCTGAGCCTCAAGGCTAAAGCTGGCTGAGGTGTAAGCAGGTGACTTCAGCACCCTACCATTGAGTCAGGTGACATTGTGACTTCCTCTCCCAGCCCTGATCTTGGTCTGCTCCATCTCATCTAGGTGGCCAGGTGCATTTGTGTAACTTCTCCTGCTTTGATTTAACAGCAGGATTTGACCCTGGGACCATCAATAGTAAAATCATGAGCTTCATCTCCTTACACATGTTAGAAATGGTAATAGACTCGTGGACCAGCCACTAGAGAGAGAAAGACCCAGGCATTTATACACACATACCTCTGGGTGGATGAATCTCAAAGAATTCTGCAGTATCTCCATATCAGTCTGCAAAACTCACCTTCAAATTGGGAATTTGTTTTCTAATCATTTGACCATGGGCAGCTCAATCCCTGGAAAAATCATGGAGCAGGTCCTCAAAGAATCCATTCTGAAACACTTGGTAGAAAATAGAGTGATCAGGAACAGTCAGCATGGATTCACCAAGGGCAAATCCTGCCTGACCAAGCTGATTGCCTTCTAAGATGAGATAACTGGATTTGTGGATGTGGGATTAGCTGTCGATGTGATGTACCTTGACTTTAGCAAAACTTTTTATATGATTTCCAATAGCATTCTTGTCGGCAAGTTAAGGAACTTTGGGTTGGATGAATGGACCATAAGATTGCTAGATCATTGGGCTCAGCGGGTAGGAATCAATGGCTCAATGTCTAGTTGGCAACCAGTAATGAGTGGAGTGCCCCAGCGATCAGCCCTGGGGCCAGTTCTGTTCAACAGCTTCATTAATGATCTGGATGATGGGATGGATTGCATGCTTGATAAGTTCGTGGATGACACCAAGCTGGGGGAATAGTAACATGCTGGAGGGCAGGGACAGGATTCAGGGAGATCCAAACAAATTGGAACACTGGGCCAAAAGAAACCTCATGAGGTACAACAAGGACAAGTGCAAAGTTCTGCACTTAGGACGGAAAAATCCCATGCACTGCTACAGGCTGGGGACCGATCAGCTAAGTAGCAGCGCTGTAGAAAAGGACCTTTTGGGGGAGGTATGATGGATGGGAAGCTGGATAGGAGCCAACAGTGTGCCCTTGTTGCCAAAAAGCCCAATGTCATATTGGGTGCATCAGTAGGAGTGTTGTGATTATTCCCCTTTATTTGGCACTGGTCAGGCCACATCTGGAATACTGTGTCCAGTTTGGGGCTCCCCACTACAGAAAGGATGTAGAAAATTAGAAAGAGTCCAGCGGAGGGAACGAAAATGATTAGGGGTCTGGGGCACATGATTTACGAGGAGAGACTGAAGGAACTAGGCTTATTTAGTCTACAGAAGAGAAGACTGAGGGGAGATTTGCTAGCAACCTTCAACTACTTGAAGGGGTGCTCCAAAGAGAAGGGAGCTAGGCTGTTCTCGGTGGTAACAGAGGACAGAACAAGGAGCAATGGTTTCAAGTTGCAGCTCGGGAGGTCGAGGTTGTATATTAGGAAAAACTTTCTCACTAGTAGGGTGGTGAAGCATCGGAATGGGTTACCTAGGGAGGTGGTGAAATCTCCGTCTTTGGAAACATTTAAGGCCTGGTTAGACAAAACCCTGGCTGGGATGATTTAGTGGGAGTGGTCCTGCTTTTAGAGGGGATTGGACTAGATGACCTCATTAGGTACTTCCAGCCCTATGATTCTAAACATTCAGATTTGGCTGTCTGGGGGGGAAAAAATGTGTCTGTCTGTTAGCCTTGGGTCTCAAGTAAAATTAAAATGAAATCTTATTCTTTTTGTGACTGTTGGGATTTTCAGTTTTATTTGTTGGAGTCTCACTATGCCTTGCATATCGTGGGAGATCAAAGCAGAAGATCTCAAATCAAAACCCTGTGTCCTAAGTTTAGAAGACTCTGCTGTGAATCTAGGCTGTGCCACCGGGCCAGATTTTCAGTTGCTCTAATGAGAAGAATCTTGTCTAAATCAGGATGAAATTCTTTCCCTCCCACAAATATTTTTGTGCAAATTTCTTTTTTTCTTGGTTAAAATTTGAAATGTTAAGTTTCCCTCTACTCTGTTTTTCCCCTTGCTGCTTCATCCATAGGCTCTAGCCTATAATTCCAGATCTCAGGAAAGACCATTGCTCTCTGACTTGTCTTTTGGAAAAGATACTTTCAGATATTGCTACTGAAGGTCCAGAGGATGAGAATAGCCTCAAGCTCTCAGTGGTGCCTTGAAAGCTACTGTGTATCATTTCCCGGCTATCCCGTGTGCTGGGTTGGAAGTCAACCTCGAGGACTGAAGGCAATGATAGAAAACTGATCAAGTTTGTGGGTGAAAGCAACTGTATATTTTTCTTTTAAATTCCCTCTTGCTTCCCTGGTTCAATTTCCATTTAATAAATATATCCAGCAAAATCCCTGCTTTGGCCATGGGACAGGAATCGCATCTCAGTCTGCAGCTGTTCTTTCAGCTGTCCAGATGAGCTCTGAATTCCACATCCTTTTGTCTGCTGTATGTGGGAGAGGAGACGGTGAGTGAGTTGGGGAATGTATTAACTGGCCCAGATGGCAGCCGCAGAGAGGACATTGCTCGACAAAGCGTTTGGGAAACGGAAGTCTGATTCCTGCTTTGGATGAAAGGTCTCCTTCCAAACTTTGTGAGCCAGGTAGTAAGAAAGTCCCAGGAATCCTAAGGGGGAGAGATCATGTCAGCAGCTTAATGTGCCTCTTCCTGGTCTGTGCAACTTCTGCCTGCTTTCTGTGGAGGTTGGTCTTTACCACTGTATTCTTGGGTGGATTCCAAAGGATGTGAACAGTATTTCACTCCTCCTGCTAGGGAAATGATCTCTCTGTAACATGATTCATTTTATAAGTGAATTTAGCTCTGGTGAATGGTGCCAGATTAACAGCCAGAACACAGAGAATCTCTGTCCATAGAACAGATTCAACAAAAAATGCCTTCCCACTTCAACTCATCACAAGCCAGCCTGCCAATTTATCTCCTGGGAGAACCTCCCTTGTGGATGAGAGTTCAGCATCCAGCCAGTCCTAGGCCATACTGCTGAAGTACCTAACGTGGGTGTTAATTTAGCATCCCCGAGCAGTAAGGGGCCCTGTCGCCTGCTTCACTTACCCCAAAAACTGCATCTGCGTCAGTTGGCAGCAGGAGGAGGAGCTGGCAGGGCTGGCGGTGAGGAGCTGGGGCCAGCAGTGGGGCAGGGGCGAGCTGGGACTGCAGGGGGGGAGGAGCAACGGTGGGGAGCTGGGGTTGGCAGCAGAGTAGGGCCAGGGCCATGCGGGGGGGGGCGGGCAACGGCAGGGAGCTGGGACCATGGGGGAGCCCATCAATGGGCCCTCGCCTGGGGCCCCCAATCACCAAAGGACACCTCTGAGTGGAGTAACTAAATCCCAGTGTCCCGAGTGGAACTTTGACACCTAGATACAGGCTCCAGCCACAGGAATCGTGGAGTGGAATTCTCTGGCTTGCACTGCATGGGATGTCAGTTGAGATTTGTTATAATGGGTCCCTTCTAGCCTTAAAATCTATGAATTTCATCGCTGCTCTGCCATTCGCTGGCTCCACATTCAAGTATCTTGTTTGCTGTTCTGTAGCCTCGTGCACCCTGGTGTTGGTTGCCAAGGAGTGGATGGGAAGAGGCCTAAGTAAAATCAGGGTAGCAGAATCCACCTGAATGGTTGGTAGAGTGTGGCTCTACATTGCTGGAAGATCATGTCAAAAGTTTTTCCAGTGTCCTGAGAGCCAAGGGGGAGGAGAGGCACCGTTTGCTCACAGCTTGCTGAGGACCTGTACTCAATGAGGGCCCAGGATATTTTTAGTTGAAGGTGGCTGGAAGCTGTGACCAGCTGCCCCTGCAAGGGTATGATTACAGCTCAAAGATAGCAACTTAGAGGGGAAAAAATGTGCCTCTCATTGGTACATAGGGTAAAGAGGCAGAATACACTTTCTGATGTTTGTCTCTCCTGCAAGGATTGGCCAACCACCTACAGGACAGGACTAAAGAGAAGATTTACCATAAGAGCCTCACAAGGCAACATGGGGAAATGCAGTTGGCTTACCTTTGGGAGAATGGCAGCATGGACATGAAGATATATTGCCTGACTTGCTGAGCTCTGCAGAGCATGGCATGTTGAAGCCAGACCCAACTACAGTAACAACCTGATCCAAAGCCTTTTGATGTCTGTGGAAGGAGAACAGTCTTTCAGTTGACTTTGCTGAATTTTGAATCAGGCCTTTATTGAAAGCATTGTGTATTCCAGGGCCATTTCAGTGTGTCATCCATCCCAGAGGGGTGAAGAGTCTCAAAAGCAGTGAGGAGACTAAGTGGCAAACTACTCATCTCTCCAAAGTTCCTGGTAGCACACCTCCACTGGAGCTACACTGCCATGAATCTTCTTCTGGCCTTATTTACCTCCAGGGGAAGCCCCAAAAATTCATCATGGGCCAGAAGATGGACCCCTAGGTGCCCACCCACTCCTTTCCCCAGCTCACCCACTTTCCGCCCCTTCCACAGGTCTAGGATCCACACCAAGGAAAAGCAAATTGAGCCTTTGCCATTCACTCCTGTATTTGGGATGATCTTGGCCTTTATTTTCAAATCTAAGGGCTGAACTTCACATGGCTATCAAGGGTAAGCCTGCAGCAGCGGTACAGATGTTTTTGGCTTTATTCTGGATTTGAGGTGGTGTGAGTGAGAGCAGGATCTGCCTCTTCCTTTTGTTGGATTTCAAAATCATGGCAAAATAGTGAGGCGGTGACTGCAGGGATCTGTTGGCTGGACCATGAAGTCAGGCAGAAGAGCAAACTTGTGGCGATACTTTTGATTTCCACTCTCTAGCGGCCGAAGGTCTGTGGCTGTCCAATGGTCTGTGTTCTATGCCTGAGAGATCGGGGCAGAGACCCCAATTTCTATCCTCCTTGCCATTCATGTGTGATTTAGCTGGCAGCAATGATTTGTCACCTCAAGTCTTTTTTATACAAGGTAGCAAAGCCTCTTTAATTTGCAAATTGTAATCCTGTTGGATGGCATGTTGTGAATGCTTTGAGTTTTGTATTGCATTTAAAATAATGGCGCTGTAAATATCCCTAGGCCTGGAAGCTGACATTCAGTGGGCTGGTTTCTTTCACTTTGTTTTTGTAACACTTTTTAAGAATCCCATTTGCTTGGCTGTGACACGATTTGCATCGGGGGAGTGAAATACAACTTAATTTGGTCCTTCCTAGCACTGGCATTTTCCCCAGCCCTGCCTGGGGCCTTCACTCCATCCATGGGATCAATCATTCCTGAAGCCCAGCAGGGGTGCATGTCGGTTGCTGTAACTAATGGATGCTGCTGGAGTAGCGGATGGGGAGTGTCGTGGAATCTGTTTAAATGTTTCCTCTTCGTTGACACTGCTGAAATAGTGACTCATCCTTCTCGTGGGTCCCTGGAGAGGTCCCAAGAGACACTGAGCTGGATGCTTTCCTGGTGCTCATTTATACCATAGCAGCATCAGTTCTGCTACATGTGTATCCAACAGTTCTGCTTCCCACCTCCTTCTGGATGACCCAGGACTCACCTCCCTCCAGGCCCACCTGCTCACTGCTCTCCAGAGGGAACCCCTCTGTCACCTTCTGCTGCTATCTGCAGTTTTTCCCATAGCCTGTTCCTTTTGGTCTCTTCTGCAATCCTGTGCCCCCGTGACCCTGCAATAAAAAGGAAACCCCATCCAGTGATGATTGGGGTGGGGTACACAGTCACATAGGATGAAGGTAGAGGATGTACCTCACCTAGTAGGCATGGGAAGTGAATTTGAGGGGGGGGGGGGTGGCAGTGCAGGACTGGGATGTAATCTGTGGGATATTGAGGTGCAGCATGAGCCACGGTGGATCGGAAATGAGGTGTCCTATCCCAGATGGTGCAGGTCGGCATGTAACAGTGAGGTGTCCAATCCTGGCAGAGATGGGAAAGAACGAGGTGTCCCATCCTGGGCAGGTGTGGGGTGTGCCCAACAACAGTGGAGTATATTTAATCTCCTCCTTTCTCTCACATGCTGTCCCTTCATTTCTCTGCAGTTTTTTTACTCATTTCTCTCTGGTCACACTACCCTGGCTGCTGCCAGAATGGGCTGCATGTGTGTAATAAGAAGTAGTACGAAACTGGCTGTTATCACCATCAATAACTCTATCTCAGTGGAGAAGGGAAGAGAGAAGGGAATCCGCAATCTCTTGCCACCTCACTGACACTCTCTTTACACTTGCTAGAAGGAGAAGCAGCTGCAGACATTTACCCCCTGAGAGCTGTTGCTCGTCTTTAACCTTCTTCTTCCCTTCCAGTCCACTGCTGCTTCTCCTCATCCAAGCCATGCAGCTGCACACAGCAGAACCATAGAAGGTTAGGAGGGAATCCCAGGAGGTCATCTAGTCCAACTCTCTGCTCAAAGCAGGACCAACCCAACTAAGTCATCCCAGCCAGGGCTTTGTCAAGCTGGGCCATAAAAGCCTCAAAGCCTGGAGATTCCACTCCCTCCCAAGGTAACCCTTCTCAGTGCTTCACCAGCATCCTAGTGAAAAAGCTTTTCCTGCTATCCAACCTAGACCTCCCATGCTGCAACTTGAGACCATTGCTTCTAGTTCTGTCATCTGAGAACAGCCTAGTTGAGACCACACTTCAGATAGTTGGAGATTGTAACAACTTTCCCCGGCCCCGCCTCCTTCAGTTTTCTCTTCTGCAGACTAAACAAAACAATCCTAGTCCCCACAGCCTCTCCTCATAAGCCATGTGCTCCAGACCCCTAATCATTTTCGTTGCCCTCCCCTGGACTCTCTCCAATTTGTCCACATCCTTCTTGTAGTGGATGGCCCCAAACTGGACACGGTACTCCAAATGTGGCCTCACCGATGCCAAATAGAGAGAATCATCACTTCCCTTGATCTGTCAGCAATGCCTCTACTAATGCAGCCAAATATGCCATTAGCCTTCTTGGCAATAAGAGCACACTATTGACTCATATCCAGCTTTTTGTCCACTGTAACCCCCATGGTCCTTTTCAGGAAGGAGGTGGATCCGCAGGGATATCTTTATCTATCTAAGGGCAAAAGATGTCATGCTGGGACCAAACAAAACAGGAAAGCATGGGGCACTTGCTGGAAGGTGCAGGAAGCTGAGGGTCATGGATTGATGGGAGAGTGTCCCTTCTTGGAGGGAGAAACTGGCAATCCTAGGGAGTCAGTGCCACTCCTTAGTACAGAGAAGGCATAGTTTGAGACAGGTGTATGTATAACACCCTTGACTGAGGACTCTGTCTGCTTCTAGTGGTGGCTGGGCCTTAAAGAGCAGTTGATGAACCTGCTACACTTGGTTGAAGGGTTTTTAAACCAGGTCAGTCCCCTGTGTATTGGGTGGACTGGACCTAACCACAGGAGCCTGGAAATCCAGGAAGAGCCAGCTCTGTTAGGCAGAGCTCAACAAACACATTACAGGCAATCTGGCTGAGCAGTGAACACCCCCCTGCCAGCACCTAGAGACTCGGGACTGGAGACTGTTAAACCTTCAGGATTTGTTTCCATTGATGGGGCTTTTTGTTTTGTTTTTGTTAGGAGGTAAAGATTTTCCATGCTCTGATCCTGGGGGAGTTGGAGAGGGGCCAAAGTCAGTTCCAGGCACTGTGCTTCATCACACGGCTTCACCACAACGAGATCATCCCCAGTGAGTCCATGGCGAAGTTGCGGCAGGTGAGGGGCAGCTCCACAAGATGGCCTCATGCCTCTCCGCCCCATGACCCCTGGTCTCTTGGGGCTAAATGTTTTTCCTGGAAGGACTAATGCCAGTCAGGGCCCCAGCCTTTTCAGGTACTGGTCTGAATTTAGTAGCCTCAGATCACCGGCCCAGCCAATGGCCACCACTTCCCAGGGCATGCTCTAGCCAGCAATGACTGCAGCCCATGTTCTATCAACAGGGAGGACAGAAAAGACCTTCACTTTGCCCCTCCTCTAAACAGGCAGCAGCATCCCTTTCCACCTTGCTGAGGTGTCGATTTAATGTCGTCTCCTGAGGAAGAGTGCCACCTACTGAATGGCCAGCTCTTCCTGCCGCCCCTAGAAGGTTTCTGGAGTCTCATTCAAGTACAAGCTAGCTCTGGTGCCTTTTTGGAGGTCAGCTGGGAATCCCAGCACAAGACATAGACACCTTCTGCTGACAGGGTGAATGCAATAAAGAGGGCTGTGTGTTAACCTGTGGGCAGGTGGTCAGGAGCATGGTTTGTGGCTGGATAGGGAATCGAACTGCAGTGTGCGCTGCCTGTATTGGGAGCACTTGCTCTCCTTTAGCAGCTTGCCTGAGCGTGGCCTTTCAGGGTGGGCTGCCCAAGGTATGTTGGGTCACAAGCAATGTCCCAAAAGGGCTAATTTGGAGGGAGGTGCAGACAGTGTTTGCGACCCATGATGCAGTAGGAATTAGATGCGATGTCACTTTCTCCTTGCCAGAAAAACCCCAGGACGGTGCGGCAAGCAGAAGAGGTGCGTGGGCTGGAACAGCTCAGCATGGACGTGGCTGTCAACTTCAGCAAAGGGGCCCAGTTGAGCCCCCACATTTATAATGTCTGCTCAGAGGCCAAAGAAGCTATTTACACCCGGGAAGAAGACGTTAAGTTTTGGCTGGAGAAGGGTAAGAATCTCCTTCTGTGCTGTCCCAGTGACACTAAAACTAACCAGGTCTGCAAGCCACTGCGATCTCTCCCCCTGCACTGTTGGTGGATCATCGGTTCACGCTGAGCCCTTGCACGGTCCCACTGGAGTGCTGGTGCACTCGGACCCTTTGCACATTACTTGGGGGGATGGGATGACTAAGGGTTAATTTGCTATGTGTCTATTTCCATGTGCTGATCTCCTAGTGAATCCATCTGAAGCATGCTACCTTTGAGGGCCCACATCTCCCTAGTGTGAGACCCTGCGCTCTCTCCCCCAACTCTCCACCCCTAACCCAGTTCCACATCATATACCTGCCTGGGTGCAATATCCAGACCCTGAGCCCTGCGCATAAGTAGGGCTTATTCTATACTTGGCTGAGGCCATAAGCCAGTTGGAGAGGTTGGGAGAGAAGTAATTAGTCTCTTTTGTGAACTGGAGACCTAACGGTCAGGAACTGGTGGGCTGAGCCCCCACCAACCTCATTGCATATATGGACTTACTGAACAGCCACCTGCGGCCTATAGCTTTCAGTCACTATTACTTGGGTCAGATTTGAATGGCTGCCCTAGCTTATTCCCAGTCCCCAAAGCCTAGCCTGATGGCTTCTGTATGGGCCAGTCTCCTAATGGTTCTCCACCCTACCCACCAATGCAGGAGGCCACATTTTAATCTGTGCGTCTCTCTCCCTTTCCTCCCACAGGGGTGGACGGGTCCATGTTCGAGGTCCTGCCCCAGTCAGCCGACCTGCCTGACCTGCAGCGCTGCAAATTGTGCTTGGACCGCTGGAAGCCCTGCATCTGCACCTACTCGCTGAGCATCGCGTGGTACCCATGCATGCTCAAATACTGCAAGAGCCGTGATGCCAGCGGAAAGATCTCCTCCTACAAGTGCGGCATCCGCAGCTGCCAGAAGGGCTACACTTTTGACTATTATGTGCCGCAGAAGCAGCTGTGCCTGTGGGATGAGGAGACCTAACAGACCCTGGCCATACCCCTTTCCAAGCAGCATCTCTTCTGCCTCCTGCTACCCCTCTGTGATGTTCTGGGTGGAGCTGGCTGCCCGAAGGGGGTGAAGCGCAATGGGGGTCTCCTGTGCTTTCTGTGTGTTTCTTTCCATCCCGCTCCCTTGGCCTCACACTGTGAAAACTGGCCCAGCTTGCCATGTATGAAGAATGGCCCTGCCCAGCTCACATGGGCATCACCCACCTATGGCAGTCGGGGGCCAGAAGGAGGTGGGGGGGACCTTTTGTTGGGGGGAAGAGATGCAATTTGACCTAGCACATTTGCCCGGCTCTGGTGAGGACACTGGTGCCAGCACAGAGCCTCTTCAAGGAGGGAGCCATTTTAAATGTAGCCTCTCAGCCCTAAAATGTGACCTAGTGTTTTGTCTTAAAAAGCCCCAGCCGCCGGCTGTGGGGAAGGGGGGCACCTCCTACCCCTTTCCCACTTCCACAACCTTCCAGTTGACCCTAGAGCAGCACTTGCTGCTAAAGGGACCGAGTGATTTGTGGGGTCACTTCCAAGCAAGGATGGTACGGGGCCCATAAACCAGGAATCCCTGCTCTGGTGAGTAGTAGGGTCAGATTGGATGTTGTCTGCTCCCTCTGTCTGGTGGAGGGAGTCGTGTGTAGCAGGAGTTGAGCCCCTGGAAATTGAAGGGTGCTAAATAGTCTCTGTTTTGGCTTATTCTTATGACCCGTCCCTGCTGGGCACTAACTTCTCAGTAAGAGAGATGCTTCCATACATTTCCACACACCGCAGCCAGACTGTGATTGTGACGAGGAGAGACTTTCCCAGGCTGGGTTTGCCCCTCACTTGGAGGAAGAGGGTGTTGGGCTGGTGGTTAGAGAAGAGGATGGAAGACTTGGATTCTACCCCTGGCTCTGCTACTGGACCACTGCACGAACTAGAGCGAGTCACTCCACGGCACTGCCTTTGTTTCCCCATATGTAGAAATGGGGAAGATGATAAAACTGGATCCTTTGTAAAGTGCTTGGAGATCTCGAGCGGAAAGGTACCACTGGTCACTGATTATTCTTACTGTATTTTCCTTTCCCTACAGTTGGAGCATTGGGGGAAATACTGATAAGGTGCCACACACCCACACTCTCGAGCATCTGCCATTTTTAACCTTAGCCCCTCCAGCCCTGCACTCTACCATTGTGCCTTTTTGCCTAAAATCCAGGCATTTCAGACAAAAAAAAACGTTATTCTGAGAATTTTTTCTTTTTAAATTGCTCATACAAAAATATTTTTGTATCAGTCTCTTAAGGGGAAAGTTTTTGTTTTTTAATACAGCCACATGAAGTAAAACCAAAAAGAAGAAGAAACTTGAAAAGATTTTTAAAGCAAATTATTTATCTTTTGTAAGATAAATGGATTTTTAACATGTCTGTCTAGCATCGAAGTGTCTCCACTACTCACTCTCAGCCTGCTTCTGTGGTCTGGTTTCTTTGGACTTAGGGCTGCTTCCTTATGGTGATAATCCAGTGGCATCGGAGCTGGAATTAGAGCCTATTTCAATCTGTGCAGTCGGCAGTCCTTCCGAGATTGCTAAATCCAGGCCAAGATGTAGGGAGACCCACTGTGAGGACACTAGGCAGCTCTCTGGGTGCTAGAGAGAACCCCAGAGTCTGCCTGGGTCCAGTAGCCTCAATAAAGAGCCCTTTATATTCATTACTGCTGAGTCCTGTCTGTTATTGATGCTGCCCAGCAAGGGGTGAAGGCTCTGGTTTAATCGACTTGTCCCATCTCAAAGCACCACAGTCGGTGACTGGTGCAGGGAGATGTTTAGGCTGCTGCTTCCTTCTGGAGGAAAGCAAGCTAAGAGCAGCCCATTAGCTTCCCAGGAAGGCTGAGCCACAGCTGCCCGCCCTCCAGGGCCTCAGAGCAGATAACTCTTAGTGTCCTTCCCAGTCCCTCATCTTCCTCCATGGACCATCCAAACAGCTTTTCCCTCTTCCACCTTGGCTTTCCATTCGCTGTTTACTGAGCCCCTGTCCTCCATTCTTCATGGCCGTCCAAGGATTTTTTCCCTCCATTCTTAAGCAAATTTAAATCATGCCAATGGCTGGGGCTGCCAGTGAAGAATGGGGAGAGGACTTGCAGTTCCTCATCTACTGTGGTTGGGCCAGGAAACTGACTTGGCTCTGGTGCTGTTCCATCCTCCAGAGACAGAGGGATATACAGCCATGCTGCCATGGAGATAGACCCTGCAGGGGGCGGGCACTGGGACGCTCACTGCGGTTATGTGACCCAGGAGAGATGGGGGCACCATGATGATTATGGCCCTTGGGTTGGGGGGCGGTCAGGGCTGGGCACCAACCTCACTTCAGAGCTGTGAAACAGTGCACAGGAGTGCTGCTGGATTGTGAGATGAAGGGGCAGCATTTACAGGTGAGCTTTTTCTAAAACCATACAGCATTCCAGTTCTCTGACCAAACAGTGAACCCTCGGCCACGCTGCCAAGGGTCTGAAAGACCTTTAACTGCCCGAGGCCTGGATTCAGGCCCTGCGGTTGCTTTGCAATGGTTAATGACGTTCTTAATTCCTGCAGCAGAGCAGGTAGCTGCTTTCACAATCTTGCAGTGGGCATCAGTGATTCCATTAACTGCAGCAGAAGAAACCCAGACTGGGGCTTGGTAGGTAAGTGAAGAAGGAAATTGACTTTAAATGACTTTGGTGTCTACACTGTATTTGTTTGCCGTGTGTTCTGATCTGGAATGAAAAGGGTTACTTTCAGGAATCTATGTTAACAAAAGTTTGGGCTGTTCCTGGAGGTGGGCTTTTCAGTGTCTCCAAGGTATATCCAAAGCCCATTGGATCTTCCAGAGCAGCTGCGTGGCATGCTCCAGGGATTAGAAACCAATAAGGACCAGATTTTTAGCTCATGTACATTAACATAGCCCCCCAGAAAGCTGTGGGTGTGTCTACAGTTGTAAATTAAGTCGATTTAAGCCTGCTTAAGTCGACTCAATTTACTCTGTGTCCACACTGGAGTTTCCTTAAGTCGACTTAAGTTGTTGCTTAAGTCGACTTAAGGAAAAGTAAAGTCGACTTTGTAAAACCTAGTTTTACATCAACTTTACTGCTTAAGTCGACTTCTTAAGTCAACTTCAGCAGTGTGGATGCCCTAAGTTGACTTCCCTGCCAGGGGAGCCGCGGTCCTGGGGAGAAGGGCTCCCCAGCTAATGCTCCAGCAGAAGGAGATCCCCTGCTGGAACCCTGGCTGGAGAGCTGGGGAGGCGGGCGGCTGGTCCCGGCAGAGCCAGCTGTGCGCCAGCTGGCTCTGCCAGGACCAAGAAGCTGCTCCAGCTCGTCCAGGCAGAGCCAGCTCCGTGCTCCCTCCTAGCCGGGAGTCTAGCTCCCGGGAAGCCTTCAGAGGCTTCCCGCCAGCTGGAGGCTGCCGTGCCGGCAATTGCATGCCGTGAGGGGCTGGCTCTCCCTGGACCTAACTAGTCGACTTAGAGAGTCTAGTATAGACTCTCTAAGTTGAATTAGTAAGGCCCACTTTAAGTTGACTTAGGAGTCCTCTGTGGACTCTCTAAGTCAACTTAATAAAGTTGACTTAATAAAGTCGACCTAAATCACTAAGTGTAGACATAGCCTGTTAGCTTCCCCAACTGGGAGGTTGGCTCCTTACCTAAAGGCTTCTGCTGTTTCCTTTAGTTAGACAAGTGGATCAAGGGGTTTGTAATGTGTTTCAGAAGTCTCCACAAGAGTGTGCTACTGTCCTGAATTTGCACAGCATTTCAGTTGCGAGTGCTTTAAGAATTAGGAAAACATCAGTGCAGTTGAAGGAATAATCTTCAGCTGAGGAGGGTGTCTGTGGCAATAAATTTCCCAAGGAAGAGAATTCAATCAGTGCAACATGAAGCTAAACCCCATGCACTGACGGGGGGGTAGGGGGGTAGGGTATTGGGGTTTTTTTCCACCCCCCGTTTCCAAATTAAAGACACTTACCCATATTTGCAAGATCTGATGCAATTTCCCAGTCCTGTAAGAATGAGCATAAGGCATCCAATAGAAAAATAAGTTTCATTTAGCACAAATACTCTTTCCAATGTACTGCACAAGCCACCTGTACAGTCAACACTAATGAAAGGCTACTGTTTTAAGAGCAAATGGGCACACGGTGTAAGGAAATTTTGGTTTAGGACTATGGGATAAATCCATACTCTCAACATGAGGATATTTTTAATATTCGTGCAAATCTGACCTGGGGACTTGGGTCTTAAGGTCCTATGAGAAAGGTCACGCTTTGTAAACCAAGCATCAGAAGAAACAGTGTGAAAGCAAATCTTTTTTAGGCTGGAAAAACGGTTTTAATCTAATGCAGATGAAATTCACCCAGTACTTTCCCCTGCCCTGTTTTACACAAAATCTACAATCATGTTATTTTAAAGATTGCTTTTGATTAGGGTCACAAGTGTATAATACAAACTATTAAGTGCATTACACAAAGCTTAGGTTGCACTAGATTAAACTAATCTAACCCCATTTAGAAATGGGAATATATTAAAACCACTAGTGAATGGCAGCAGGATTCCCGCAGTTAGTGTGGGACTGATTTACACCTAGTTTGCCATGAACTAAATGTTCATGCAGACAAGTCCAAGGATGTCCTTAAACAGCATATGCAGGGAGACTTTCAAAAGTGGCCATTAGTCTTGCATGCTGCAGTTTGAGATGGAGTGGGAGGGGAGGGGGAAAATACAGTCTGAAATAGCTTGTGTCCTGACTCTCAGCAACTGAAAGTACACCACCACGAGGACCTGCAAGTTCTCAGCATCTTTAGATTGGGCCCTGAGAAACTAAGGCACCAAAATCACTGGCTACTAGTCAAAATGTTGGCTGTGGAATAAGAGAACAGATTTTATCTACTCTCTTGTTCATAGATTTGTATGTTTTTAAAATGGGGGGGAGGCTATTATTACCAGCTATTTGGAGTACTTTTTGTAACTGTCCTACAGAATTCTATAGCAGGGACATAAATCTTCATGGGATAGTACAGAATGGCTAAGAAAGTCTATAGAGAAATTGTCATTTTCTGATAGAAAATGAAGTTTTTTCTATAAAGCATGAGACTAATGGAAGCAAGATCATAATGGACAATGGAAGTGGTGATAGGAGGAAATTTCAGTAGAAGAGGGCTTTTTTCCTGCAGTCTAAATAGCAGGACATCCCAGCATCTGTGGATTTGTCAGATGTTCATTTATTTCCATGGCTGAACTAAATAATGAACCAGTGCAGGAATGCTGGATTTGTCTTCAGTCAGTAGGAATAGAGACAGAAGCAGTCCGTAACAAAGGCTATGTCTACACTTGTTAATTTAGGTCAACTTAGCTAAGTCGACTTAGTTGACTTTAAGTCGACTTAGCATGTCCACACCTAAATTTTAAGTCGACTTAGGGGGGGATCCTACAAAGTCAACCTAGAGCATCCACACTGGATGCCTAGGTCGACTTCTAGGGACTAGGTGGACCTGGGACAGGTCCACGGTGGCGGGGGGGGCACCCCTTGCCAAGTGCCAGAGGGCTCAGCCTTTGCCCCATTGTACCTGGGTACAATGGGACAAAGGGGGACAGGGACACTGGCAGGGCAGGGTGGGCAGGGCTCTGCCCTGCCCTTTGGGGGGGCATGCTAGGCTCTGCCTGTGCCACCCCCCCCCCGGCAGGGAAGGCAGTGGGGGAGTCCTGGAGAGCCCTAAGTTGACTTAGAGTCGACTTAGGGCTACTCTACGTCTACAGTGGCTTAAGTCGACTTTAGAAAGTCGACTTAAGCCAAAAGTCAACTTAAAATCAGATTTAATAAAGTCAACTTAATTTTCTTTAAGTCGACTTAAGCAGCTTGCTTAAGTTGATTTAAGGAAAGTGTAGTGTAGATGCAAGAGTAAAATTAAGTCGACTTAAGCAAGCTTAAGTCAACTTAATTTACAAGTGTAGACGCACCCAAAGTGCTCAGTCTGGTGAACAAAAGGCCTGTGCAGTGTGCTATTGATATCAAGAAGGTTTCTGTCTGCAGGACTAGAACCAGAAAGGGAAGCTGGTTCCCTGCTCCTATATTCCAATCAGAAAGATTCTCTGTCATTCAGTTGACCAAAAATGTCTCCCGAGTGGCTCATAGGAGTAGACCAGAAGCATTTTACTTTTCTGGCCTCCCAGGCTGCAGCTACACTCTAAGACTGAGCTTTCATTCTCGGCAGTGCAGAATTTCCAACCCCTTTTGTGTACGTTTATGTCATTCCTTGTAGATTAAGCTTCGAAGTCTCCTAATGGCCCACGAGAGGGTGCTGTACATCTGTGTAGCAGTCCAGAAAAATAGAGAGGAAGGGAACTGGCTAGTCAGATGCATCTGAGATACAGGCTAGGGGCACAATGCTAGGTCTGTCACCCAGACCATATGTCCAGATAGAAACACATGGTATTAACACTTGAGTTAGACTGTCCAAATGCTTGTGGACTCCCTCAAAGAATTCTAGTGGATCAGTGAGGCACGGTTTCCCTTTACAAAACCCTGTTGGCTCTTTTCCACAAATCATGTATGTCTCTTCATCTAGTAATTCTGTTCTTTACTATAGTTTGAACCAGTTTGCCTGGGAGTGAAATTAGGCTTACTGGCCTGTAGTTGCTGGGATTGTCTTTTTTTAAAAAATAAATAAAAGGTATCACATTAGTTATCCTCCAGTCATCTGGTACAGAAGATGATTTAAAAGTTGAGTTACAAATCACAGTTAGTAGTTGAACATTTTCATGTCTGAGTGCCTTCAAAATTTGGGTAGATACCATCTGGGTCCTGGTGATTTATTCCTGTTTAATTTATCCATTTGTTCCAAATCCTCCTTTGATGACACTTTAATCTGGGATGGTTCCTCAGATTTGTCACCTACAAAGAATGGCTTGGGTTTGGGAATCTCCCTCACATCCTCAACCAGGAAAACCAATGCAAAGAATTCATTTAGTTTCTCCGCAGTAACCTTATCTTCCTTGAGTACTCCTTTAGCATCTCGACTGTTCAGCAGCCCCACTGGTTGTTCAGCAAGCTTCCTGCTTTGGATGTACTTGAAAAAAATGCTTGCTGTTGCTTTTTTGAGTCTTTGGTTAGCTGGTCTTCACATTCATTTTGGCCTTCCTATTATATCTGTACACTTCACCTGCCAGAGTCTATGCTCCTTTCTGTTTTCCTCAATAGGATTTAACTTCCACTTTTTAAAGGATGCCTTTTTGCTGCTTTTACTGGCACCCCACATTTGTACATTAGACAAATCAATGTCTCCTGCAATTGGGCAGCCTCATTTTGCTCTCTCTAATGTGGGCAAAGCTCCCATCCTTAGCTAATGGGAGCAGGAAGGGCTCCTCCCCTTTGAAATCAAGCCATGAGTACCTAAATATGTATCTGAGCCTCATTCCAGCCCCCCAGCTTTTAAAATGTTCCTAGACTCTCCTTAGAATTGTCCTACCCCACAGAATTTCTCTCTGCTTTTCACACTCCACCTCTCTGCCCTCTTTCTCTTGCTGTCTCTTTGTTCAGCCACTGGGGATTCCCGCTCCATCACATCCTTTCCCCCAGTCTCCCCCCTTCCCCCCCCCCCCCCCCCCCCCGCAGTACCTGACTCACCCTCTCAGAGCCATGAGGGTTTGATGTTGGGCAAAATAATCCCGCCCATCCCTAAGAGAAATCTGTACTTCCAGGGAGCAGGAAGTGTGGCATGTGGGAAAGCTAAGTGCTCCAGAATGTGGTCTAGGGAGAGAGACATGGATGTGTGATAGCTTGTACCTGGCAGCTACTGAGGCACAGTATTCCAGGCACAGAGGCCTGGGGAGATCTGAGCTCAAACATTCAACTATAAAAAGTGAGAGCACTTAAATCAGAAGACCTGGGCTAGGGAATAGTGCAGGCCAGGGTGGAGAGGAGAGAAAACTTTATACCAAGAAACCAGAGATAATTCTAGGAGTATACGCTCTGATGCATGGTCTGTATGACAGTTGGGTCAACGTAAGGCATCTTATTTTGACCTAACTCTAAGCGTCTAAAATGTAGCTTCCCCCGTTGCAACTCACTCACCACACCGACTTAACTCCACCTCCACGAGTGGTGCAGTGCTTAGCTCGTGATGTAATGTCACTGTAGACACTGTTACTTGCTGCCTTTTAGAAACCATCCCACAATGCCGCACACTGGCTGTTAAATCAGTGCAAGCTCTCCTGGTAAGGATGTGCACAGCCGACTCAAGGTGTGGAGTGGGGACACGTAAAATCGATTCATTCACTGCCGTGGTTGTACATCGACGTAACTGAGGCCGACTCAGTTTTGTTGTATGGACTTGCCCTGAAATGGAATTTGGGGTGATTTTTTTAGGGCAGATCACCCAGTTCCCTGAAATTCCAGATTGGAGAGCTGGGTGGGTGACCCTCAAGGACTGCCACGGGTCTTTAATGTGTGCTGAAGGAGTGTGCGACATCTGAATGAGAGCCCTGAGTCCACCCATGTTGCACCGTGATTGAATTCTGTGCGCACTGGCATCCACTGGGGTCCTGATTCTGCTCTCTGTAAATGTGGAGTCAGCGGTGTCACACCAGCATGGACTTCATGTTGGCAAGTGAAGGCTCTGGTCCTTGCGAGGTCATCCAGCAGAAGACAAGCATGGTTCTTTTTGTCTCTCTATGCTCCTATCTAGAACCTGAGGTAAGTACCTCAGCTTTGGCTAAAGAGGATGTCGTGTAGGAAGGAAGGTGTCTAGCCTATAGAGTGGCAGCATGGCCTAGTAGACAGAGCACGGATCTGGCAGGCAGGAATTCCTGAGGTCTGATCCTGACTGCCATAGTACTTTGGGATAGACACCTCATTCGCTATGCCCACCTTCCCCTATTGTATATGCAAGTTCATGAGTTAATTACCCCGGTTCTGCTGTGTTCATTGAATTTCCTGGGCCCAACAATTGGAGCTACATGGGCAGACCCCCTGCCTGCATGGATCCTCATGGGGCACAGAAGTATGCCCGCCTGTGTGAGTGGGGACCAGCATCGTTCAGAGCTTAATTTCCAGAGGGGTAGCCGTGTTAGTCTGTGTACAGCAAAAACAAAGAGAGTCCTGTTGCACCTTAAAGACTAAAAAATTTCTTCGGGCATAAGCTTTCGTGGGCTCCAATCACTTTGTTCAAAGCTTAGAAGCCTTATCCAAGGACTAAGCACCAATGTAGGTAAAATTCTCATTTTCAGTCCTTTGGCTTCCATCCAGCATGGCCAGGCAAGTGTCTGGCCTTTCTTATCTGCATGGAGGAGTAAAAGATCCCACTATTTTCTTACAGGGAGCTTTGGGCTCTGAGTGTCAGCAAAGCCCCTTCTTGTGGACTTGGCAGGGGCAGGAGGCAGGTGCTGCGAGATATGTACAGGGGGCTGGGTGTATGGAGACAGCTGCCTTCTCCTCCTGCACACCCCACCCCCTGTTTAGTGCTGCAGGGATTCAACATTTCCAGAGTTACTAATATGCAAATCCTGCCTTTTTGCATGGGCTGCCTGCCAGAGACTCCCAGAACATCAGGCTACTGCCAAGCAAGGGGGTGGGGGGTGTGGCCACGGGGCCGCAACGTGCTCACCTGGGCAAACGTGTCACCAGGCAATGCAGGTGTAGGTGCTTTTGGATCTGCCTTGAGACCGGCTTCAGAGGTGGGAACAAACTGGCAGCCGCACAGACCAGCGTGGGGCCGGCTGCAGGAGGCTGGGCACACTGTGGATTCTGTCCTGCCAGCAGGATGGTGACTCTGGAGTCTATGCACACAGGTAAGACATCCCTGAGGGAGGACAGATGGTCTCTGGTATAGCCCAGCAGGGAGCTAAGGTTTCGGAGTTAGGCGGGGGATGGGATGGGAGATGACTCCAAGTTGGTGTGTCCCCCGGCTCCCCACCTCCCACCAGTGAATTTGTCATGCCCAGGGAAAACTGCTAATCTCTACTGCAAGCTTATCACCCATGGAGCTCCCTGCTGGCCTCTGGCCACCCTGGGGCAGGTAGCGAGGCTGGGAATGGGAGAAGGCATGGCATGAGTTAGCATCTCCTAGGGGAGATAGATGAGGGGGCAGTTGAAGGATGGAGGGGCAGGTTCAGTTGCTGTGCAAAAAGGGGTAGAGAAGACAGAGAGAAGGAATGAGGGGACTGGGGTGGTGGGGCAGGGACTTGAGTGGAGGAGGCTAGGTAAAATGATGAGTGAGGGCATTGAGTGGAGAAGGGAACTAGCAGGGAAGGCCAGGCCAGGCCCTGACTGGCTGAGAGGGGGCTCACATGAACATCTGTGCGTATGTCTTCACTGCTGAGGTGCAGGGAGAGTGGCTGCTCGGGGGGGGGGGGTTATCTGCGCTAAAAATGCTACTGCCCTAGCGTGTCAGACATGAGCAGAGATACCCACTTCAGGGACAGGAAGACTTCTCCCATTGCTGTAGTTAGTCCCCAGAGACTATAGCTAGTTTGACGTTCTTTCAGCGACCCAGCTCTCTCTACACCATGGAGTTAGGCCAGCTTAACTACCTCTCAGAAGTGTGCATTTTCCACTCCTGGGCCGACTTCCCTTTTGAGTCAAGACCTGGGAAACAACCTTCAAGCTGCACAGTGAGGTTGTACTCGCAGCTGAGGAGTATTGCTTGAGCGGTGGCTGATCCCCACTGACAGGCTTACCAGCTCCCGATAGCAGCTCCACTATATTCAAGTTCAGGGGGTTTGAGTACAGACAGGAGTCGAGTGAGGGGCAACACTCAAGTTAACTCTAAGTTGAAGATGGGCCCTCCCAAGGCCCCAGAGAGCAGGTAGAGTGTGCATGTTGGAGTACACACAGGCGTGTGTCTGTGTCTACATGTGTACTGGTGTGTATAATCGGAGGGTGCATTTCTTTGATGTTGTGCAGAGCTGTGTGCATCAAGGATGTAGGTTAGTGTTTGCAGGTGAGCATATGCCTCTTGGGTCCATCCCTTGTGTAGCTGTCAGCATGTAGCATTTGTGCGCGTATCTCTGTGTGTGGAAATAGGGCCCCCCTATGGGAGATGACCCATCCCATTTCTGTGCACTGTGACGCTGATATGAGAGTACCTGGTCTAGGGGTGTCATCTTAAACACAGGAACTTGCAAGAGAAGGAGAGAAGCATAGTTCAGTGAACCAGCTCTACTCAGGGGCACCGATTCAGTCATGGCTTAAGTGGGGGCAATTCCATCCAAGAGTTACACAAAAGACTGGATTTAGCCTGATTCATGTGATCAGGCCAGGCTTTGTGCTCTCTGGATCAGATTGGGCACCCTGCCCAGTCATCTGTTGTCAGGGCCACAAGTTTACAAGGTGGCCATAGATTCTGGGGAGCCCAAGTTGGGCCTGACTTTCAAAATTGCTGAGCATGAGCAGCTTCCAAGACTAGGGTCAGTGAGAGCAGAGAGCACTCGGCAGAGCCTTTGAAAATCAGGCAGAGCTGTCCCCGGGGGGGCGAACGGGGCTATTGCCCCGGCCCCACGGTTACGTGGGCAGTGCGGGGCCCACGCGGACTGCAGCCTCTCCTCCCACAGCCCCTCCTCCCCCAGGGTGGAGCAGGCAGGTCCAGGGGTGAAGCATGTGGGGCCCGGCCTCTGGGCCGGCCTGCCCCACACGGCCGGCTCCCACCCACAGGCAGCCTCAGCCTCCGGGGCTAGAGCCGGCTCCCCCCACCCCCCTGCAACAGGTGGCCTCCCGGCCCAGGGCCAGCTCTCTGGGGGGTGGAGTGGGCCAGTCAGCCCGCCACACTCCCCTCCAGCATGAGGATGGGGCCCCGCTTCAGCCAATTGGCCCTGGGCCCCACTCCCCCCCCCCACGGGATGGCCCTGAAATCAGGCTCAAGATAGTGACTGTTGGGCACCCAAAAGTGAAGGCCCATGAAATCAGTGGCCCTTCTACACCATGCACACACATCTTCTCTGTGTTAGGATTTAGATTTGACTTTTCTTACTGTGGGGAATATCACACATGCCCCATGCCAGAACTGTAGTGGGACATTGCACATGCCTCCTTCCTAATCAATCAGGACCCCCAACCTTCAGAGGGTGGGAGAGACATCCCTGGTCATTTCTCTCATCATGGAGAGCTGGGAGGATTCAGCTGCTGTCAACAGAAGTTCCAGAGGGGTAGCTGTGTTAGTCTGTGTATAGCAAAAAGGAGAGTCCTGTGGCATCTTAGATTAACAAATTTCTTTGGGCATAAGCTTTCCTGGGCTCCAAACTTCATCAGATGCACAGGACACTTGTTATTTTTGTCAATAGAAGGTGGATTCTTTAATGAAGCAGACAGACACAGAACTGAGCCTTTGGCTCATTCTGGCTCCCAGATGAGCTAGCTAAAGTCTGAGTGGCTTGGTGTTACCCCCCACCAGCTGCTCCCTAAACCCTAGGAGAGGAAGGAGCTGCTGACTCCATCGCATCCCTCTCCACTTTTGCATGAGGAATGTTGTGGGTTCTGGATGCTGGTGGTTGCTTAGACGGCCCCACTTTATCAAATACCTCCATGGGGGAAGTTAAAAGCAAACCAAGAATCTGCAACAAAGGCCATGTAAGGTGCTAGAAAGATTCCCATTGATTTCAATGTACTTTGAACCAGTCCCTGACATTTCACCTACCAAGAACTCGGTCTGAGGTTCTTTGCTTCTCCAGAGGAGCTATTGATGAAGATTCAGGGACCTGAAATAAAGCAGGGCCTCTATTGTCCTTGTAGGCTGCACTGGCCCTCAAGAGCTATTTGAATGTTGCAATAAAAACACCCAAATCCAGACTCCCATGTCGGCAGGTCAGGGAGGGACTGATTTCCAACACTTTTGTTAGATGGAAACAGTAAGTAAGTGTGCAGGGCAAGAGCCTGAGCTCGTGTGAATCAGCATAGTTCATTGGCTTCACTGATTTACACCCCTTCAAGATCTGTGAATGATATGAGGGTCTTCAAAAAGCATTATTTTTTTATGCTTTTAAAAGAAAAATCCCCAATCATTTCACTTAAGCTAAGTGTTTGTAAGGCTTTATAAAAAAAATAAATAAATCTGTGATCAATAGAAATGTCTCATTCGCTTGTTAAATTCCTATGAAAATAGTTTGTTTTGGCCTGACTGGAAACCTTCCCTCATACAAGTTGCTGCCCAAACACCGCAGAAATGTAATGCAGCAAAGACAGCCAGTGAAAGTGGCTACGTACAGAAATGCAACTGATTAATGGAGCTGGGCAGGAAACTGCTTTCCCATCTCCGAACCATTTTTCAGATTTTTGAAAAATTTGCCCAGCCAGAAAATCAGGACAAAAAACTGAAACTGAGAACTGTTTTTGGTTTTGGTTAACTGAAATGTGTGGGTTAGGTCATTTCAAAATGTTTTATTTGATTTTTTAACCGTGTTTTCTTTAAAAATAAAAATTTAACTGTTAGCTTAATTATCAAAATGTAAAGTTATTTAGAAATGTAAAATCAAATTTTTCCTTTAGAATGTTTTGACAATTTCAAAACACTTTTTTTAAAAATGTTTTTTAGTTAAAAAACTAGCCAGAAATTACCCTGTCTGCCCCCATCTCTAACAGGTTTAGTTTTGATGAATTAGCATTTTCACAAGGGAGTAAAAACATGCCATCAGAAAATTCCCCACCAGCTCTCCTGATTAGGTTAGTTTTGTTGTCCAAACAGAAATTTGGACTAAATTTCTTGCTGGCGTAACTGCCTTGAAATTGGTAAAATTCTACCAACTGAGACATTGCTTTGCTATTTATGACAGAAAGCGTGTTAAAAGATTGTAATTTTTCTTTTTGGTCATCCACAGCCAACGTTTTCTAGTTACAGGGTCAGGATATATGCCAACGGCTGGCTTCTAAATCCATATGTAGGCACTGCATTATGTAAGTTTGAGCTGATTCTCAGTGGTGCTGAATCTCTGAAAGTCCCATTGATGCTAGAGTGAGTTGTGAGCACTCGGCACCTGTCACACTCCCCATGGGGAGTGAGGCCCCGCTGATACCTGCCCCTAACGTCAAGCAGACTTGTCTTTGCCTGCCCTAGTTCGGCTCTTTGAAACCAGCAGCTTCTGGCCACATAAGCACTCCCTACCAGCTCTCCTCTCTGTGAAGACTAGTGATTTAGGAGCACACCCCTCACTGGATCCTCAGATTGCTCCCTGCAGTGGCCAGCACCTGTCACTGGACACTCACGGAAATAGCCAGGTAATCTGTCCCTGAAGGAGCAGTGTGCAAACAGCTGGACTGGCACAACTCAGGGTCAGCTGCTTTGTAACATCACAGCACTGACCTATATTTATAGTGAAATAATCATAGGTTTATTTCCAAAGGTTCAGATGTAAGAGCTCTGGGATCAAGGTTTATTAGTGGAAACAGAAATAGTTACACGCACAAAATGCAGTCCTAGGTCCACACTCATCAATGGTTTCCTTTCCTATATAACAAAGTAGATTTTTCTCCTGGGGATTCAGTCCTTGACAGAGCTGCTAATTTTCAGTCAAAATCAGGATCCAAGCATTCAAAACATCCTACACTCTTCAAGAGGTTTCCTCAGTGCATTGAACCTTGTTCCCCTATTCTAGATGAATTAAACCTTTTCAGAATTCTCTCCCTTGCTTGTTTGCTCCTGTTGATGTCACCTCTTGCTGTTGTTCATTAGCAACTGGGAGGCCCAACGTGGAGCCTTACAATGCTTAATTTATGTCCCAGATAGCTAGAGGGACGAAAGTTCCTGAGAACTCTCTGCAGGTGACACCTATCTTGATATAGGCTCTTAGGATATATTTTTCAGTCCCTATCACAACTCCTTAAATAGAATCTGTATGTCCATCCCACAGTTGATATTAATGATCAGTATAAGTCTAGCTTTCATTTAAGGTCTTGCCTAATATGCTTAATAGATAAATGCTATGAAAGCAGTGGGTTAGGCATTGTGGATTTGTTAGGCATGATGGGAGCTGCTGGTATAGAACAGTGAATCTGTTGGCATTGAATGGTTTGGAGGGTCACAACACCTTTGAAAATCAGCCTTGGTGCTTTAATATGGAAGTAGAAGCCTAACTTTAGGATCTTTGAGTTGAAAGATTGTTCTGATACATTATCAGATCAGGAAAAATGTTTGCAGTTGTTTTTATGTCTGGCGTTTGGTTTTGCTTTGTGTGTGTATGTGGGGGGGTGGTTTTGGTTTTTACTTGTTTTTTGTGTTTATATTGGATGGAATTTTCATAGGAATCTGTGTGAATTAGAGAGACAAAGTAGGTAAGGTAATATCTTTTACTGGACGAACTTCTGTTTGTGAGGTGCCTATGTGAATTAGGAGCTTATGTGCAGAGACCACCTGTACCTGCCAACTGTTTGGGGGGGTTATGGGCAGAGTGAGGGCAGCAGCTTCAGCAGATGTTACTGAGCGTGCTTAGTACAAGCCAAGCAGCAAATCAGGGGAGGCCGGGGGAGCCGTGATACGGGCATGTCCCCCTACCCATCACCTCAGCTAATGTGAATTAGGCACCTAAAACCCATGGAAATTCAATGAGATCCATTTGAAAATGTCAACCAATATGATTTTTTTTTAATAGTTTCTCTTTAAAGTCACAGGCCAGGTCTACCCTTAAAAATATGATAGTCAGCTGATTCTTTTTTTTAATGACTTTGTATCAGAGAGACAAGATGAGTGAGGTAAAATCAGTCCAGTAAAAGATATTACCTCACCCACGTTGTCTCTGTAATAATCTGTGGCCGACTTGGCTACAACACCACTGTTATACCACTAAAAATGGAAAAAGGTCATACTGGCAAAAAGGTGCGTTTGCCAATATAGCTTATTTTATTTGGACAATTGGTATAAGCTATAACTGCAAAAGCACTCGGCATAAAGCTGCATCCCCACTAGGAGACCTACCTCTATTTAGCTTCACCAACCAATCCTTTCTAGTGTGCTCTAGCATAGTCACACAGCGACAACCTCCAGCACAGGTCATCCTGGCATCTGAGGGCTTTAAAATAGATTCAGAATCACAACATTATTTCTCCTTTTTATTTTATACCCTGCTTATTGGGTGTGATTCTCTTTCCTAGCAAAGCTGTAGTGGAAACACATAACTGTAGGAAGCTTAGGAATTTAAATTGGCTTCCACTCTAGCAGCATACTTTATCTGCAGAAACTGATTGTTGCAGGTTTATTGATCTGTCTATGTTTTATCATCCAGTCTAGATATCACAAGTTTGTTGGTTGGGTTCTTGAATTATCAAGAAATAGGTGGGGTGGCTTGAAGGGGGAAAGGGGTTAAATGCAAAACCCATTTATTGTTTGTTTCAGGTTTGGTTGTTTGAGACCTAAAAAAGTTTGAGAAAAAAAGTTGACAAAATCAAAAACATTTTGTTGTTGTTTTTTGGTGAACGTTTTCCATGGGTATAAAAAATATTTCTCAACCTACTATAGACTCAATATCTGCCTTGGATATGGACAGGACAGCAATACAATTGGTTATATTCTTATCTGCAACCAAAATCCAGACCCCAAGGTAGTTTTGGTAGGAAAGACACTCCTTTTGCCTACTTTCCAATTTTTATTCCAATAAAAATAGTTAGAGTTAATTTTCTCCTCCACCAAAATGAAACATAATTTTCTGTTTTCAAACTTCCATTGAAAATGAAAAATGTTGAGCAAAATAAACAAACTTTAAATTCAGGCAATCTCTTTTTAAAGGAAAGTATTTCCACCTGCTGCTTTGGCCAAACCACAGGAGCACACATATGTAGCTTGCATATTATATTATTATTACCTCATGCAAATCAGTCTATTTCCTCAGTGGAGATTGGCTGCTAGAAGTCTATGCAAATTAATTGGTTTGTTCTTTTTTTATATAATTATTATTTTGTCCAACTAGGTTGGAAAGAGTTAAACTTCTCCTGGAAGGGGGGAAAAGGGGGAGTTCATGTGAATTTGACTATTGCATTCATCCTTCTTCAACTGATTCTGTACTTTGACTCTTTAATAAGGACAGGGCTTGTACAGCAAGTTAGTGCCAAGTTGACTGTTTCTCTCCTTCCCTTTCTTTCAGCTGTCCCTGAAGAAGGTTCTGACCCCAGGCGTGGTGGCAGCTATCACTTTAAGGGTAAATGTTTGATTTATTGAGATAAAAAGGGCTCAGGCCTTTGGATAGCAGAGGGCTCCAGTTGTCTTTGGGAGGTTACTTTGCAAGGAAGTCGTACACTCTGTCTTTTTGGATGTTAAAGAACAAGTGTGGGGGTGGTGAGGGTAAGGGTAGGGACCTGTGATCAAAGTGAGGGTGGGACTGAGAGAGGCAAGTTGAATTTGGAAGGTAATGAGAGAGAGAGAGAGAGAGAGAGAGAGAGAGAGAGAGAGAGAGAGAGAGAGAGAGAAAGAGAGAGAGAGAGAGAGACTCCTCTAAGTTATTCTTTCTGCTACATTTCATCATCTGTATGTGTGCTTCTTTAGGGACCATCTTTACAGTGTTTTTTGTACAGCGCCAGACACATTGGGAAAGGGGGAAAGGTGTGGAATGCGGTGAGGAAAGTTCATGATTGGGCCCCAAACTGAGGTGCAACAGTGGGGCACTTCCCCCTAGTTAGCTCAGTCAGGAAACCAGTTTAGGAAACTTTGGGGAGAGGCCAGTATAGAAAGGCTAGCTCCCACCATAATTGCCAGAGACTTCCCTTGATGTCCGAAACAAACAATGCAAAAGGTGAGAAATGCAATGTTGAACTGAGCAGGGAGAAAGGAATGAGGGAAAAGTGGAGAGCAACAGGAGGGAAAGGGCATCCTTGGAGCTGATGAATATTCTATGTTGAGGAAGCAAGGATTTGAAAGTCTGATGATTTATTGAAATTACACATAGATTTGTGTTGTTCAGTGAAAGCCACACGTGCCTGTTGCCTGGGTCTGTGACCTGTTATTAAAATCAGTTGTGCCTTCTTTTTAGCACACAAGATGAGTGGCAATGTGGCAGATTCCACAGAATTGCCAAATGAATCTGACCAAGTGGAGCCAGGTAAGAGAGTTTCCTCTTTCTCCTCTCCCAGGATTTGGGGTACTAGGGGGGGAGGCATGTGTTGCTGGAAGTTGCATTTTGTGCTCTGCGTCCTAATTCATCAAACCAGCTTGTGTGTTGTAGAATCCGTGGTTGGTAGAACTGATCTCACATCCAGATTGGAATGAAAGTTCTTAATAGCTATTAACAAGCTCAGATCTTAGTAATGTTAATCATAATTAAGCAAATAGACCAACATGCTGTTAAATGGGTTAATAATATTAAAATATTCTTGAAGTACCCAACCTTGCACAGATAGCTCTTTGTTGTATTTCAGGGCCTATTAAGGAGTCTTTTTTCAGACAAAACTCCTGGGGTCACCTTCCTTCTTGGTGTATATATGCCAGTGGAATTAGTAAAGCTACAATGGGGATTCATCTGGCTCTCATTTCATTCCAGGGCTCCGTGAATATGGAGTGCTGATGAATGGTGCCTTTAGCTGGATTTTTGGGTTTTTTAGATGCAAATTTAGCACAAATTTGCACCAAATCCTCCAGTCCCAGTGGAGGACAGTCTGAAATACAGTGGATATGTCAATTTAATATTTTACAGTATTCACAGACAGGCTTCCATTGACTGTAATGGGCTTTGAATCAGAGGCTTGGGGACAAAGTTTCCAGAGAGGTCAGATTTTCAAGTGATTGGCATTCACAACTGGGGCCAGGTTTTAGAAGGGCTTAGCTCCCACTTAGGCATTGAAACACAGACCAAAAATTGAAAATGTTCTTAGAACCCAGCAACTCCCATTGTAATGTAGCCAGATAGTTCAAAACCCCTCGGTTCAACATCACATGTCTTGCAAACGGGCGTCTGTGAAGAATCTCTGTTTATGTCCCAACAAAACAGAGTTTTAAATGCATTGATTTCACTGTTGTTTTACTGTTGTCATTTTAAAAGATTTGGAAGAGATGAGATCATTGTAAAATAACAAAAGAATCTTAAAGACATTTTAATAGGACTTGAACCGGCCCTTTATTTAGATATTAGAATTTAGAAGTGGAAATGTTCTGTTGAGTTAGCCAGGAACAACACCTTTAGTCAGAGTGCATTTCTGCATAGGAGAGCAGGGTTTGTAGTCTGGCTCAATTAAAGTCAACGTCCCATTGACCTCAGTAATGCCAGGATTTCAGCCCAGATTTTCAAAAGAACTCAGAGCTAGATTTTTCAAGTGTTCTGCACTCACAGTGAGACCAGCTATTCAAAACAGCCCAGCACCCAATGTGCACCCAGTGTGGCTGGTTATTTTGGTGTTGAACTCTCCTGAAATTCTGGCCCTGTGTTTCCTGGAAAATCACACTAATCTCATTTTAATGGTTTCAAGCCTAGAAAACCTTAGCTCAGTATCCAAAGGGGTAGCCGTGTTAGTCTATTGTAGAAAGACAACAGAGTCTTGTGGCCCTTTTAAAGACTAACAGATTTATTAATCGCATGAGCTTTCGTGGGAGAAAATCCCACTTCGTCAGACGTCTGACGAAGTGGGATTTGCGATTAATAAATCTGTTAGTCTTTAAAAGTGCCACAAGACTCTGTTGTCTTAGCTCAGTATGTGAGTCAAGCGCTCTTTCTAGTATCAGTTTTTTACCTAGTGACTGGGGCAGATTCTGCTCTGTTACACTTTGGTTAATTGCAAAGTAATTCTGCTGTAATCAGTGGAGTTATATTGATGTGACAATTGTATAGCTAAGATCAGAATTGGGCTCACTGGATAACATACATTCATTTTAAATTCACTTAGTAACTAACTGTATTTAAACAGGAAAATAGCTCCTCTTTCTAATAATGGGTTGGAAGTGAAAGCACACAGGTGAAGCCCCTTTGGTTAAAAACATAAATGAATAAAGTAAATGAGTAAATAGTGCTCTCAGGACTTTGAAGTCTTGCAGAGAAACCAAAATCTGTAAAGATTTTCCATTAGATTGCAGAAGAAATTTTATTGTTCCATCGGCTGCAATGAGATGGTTGTTAATTTTTTAGAAACTCTTTTAACGCAGCCTCTGTCTGACATGTTCAGGCTCTTCAGTAGTGAGCAAACAAGGAGGACATTGTAACAACATGTGTGTAACTATTGCAATGAAATTCTGAGCTCCTCAAACCTGCCCTAGGAGGTTTCCCCTGGGTACAATAAACCCCTCAAGCTTCGATTCTGTGAATTGCTATGAGCTCTTGGCTTCACCTCCCCCAGACATCAGTGGAATGGAAGGTTGCTTGCTACAGGATTGGACTTTCTAAATAAGTTTAGTTCCACTGATGTCAATGGATCTAAGCCAATTGAAAGGGTCGTGGCCCTATATTTTATTTTTTAAAAAACTTCTTAAACTCTTATTCTGTTGATTAATAAATTACCAGACACCTTTACTGAACTGGTAGAAAAATTCATTTTATTTTCCCTGATTCATGTTGTCAGGGAAATGCAATTCCTATCCATAACCTATTTTGTTTATGAGCTTCAAATGAAAAAGTCCCCTCTGAAAGGCTTATTAATTAAGGATTAGTTTTTTTCCATTTTTCATAGATCTAATGAAATAGAATGAACCAAACAGCACCCCAAGAATCTTGTCTCTTCCCAAGAAGAATTACCTAGCTACAAATATTTTAACTATACAGAATGAAAAAGTTCTGGGGCCAGATTTACGAACATGTAAAGATACGAATAGGCACCTAGTGGGAATTACGTTTATTTTCATTGACTTTTAATGGGATTTAGGCACCTGGGATTTTCTAAAGTGACAAAGCAGGTTAGGCATGTATTTCCCTCTTCAGGCACCTAAATATATTTGTAGAATTGGCTCTAGATCTAAAAAAACAAAGCTACGGGCTCTGATGGGAAGTGTCAACAACAAAAGCATAACTCATGACTTTTACCTGTGTAACCAGAACTGGCTGAAATATGATGACCTATTTTCACAGAAGGGAAAGAAAAGAATTAACTTTCAAATTTATTTTCATTTCAAAGTGTTCAAAATGGGCCCATTTTTCTACTTTCTTTTTCAAAATTCCCCACATATATTTTCTATTTTTCCCCCAGAAGATGTTAGTGACATTTTTCCTTTATCAAAAGCCCATCTTAGAAATGATGCAACCTATTTAGATATGAAACACTTGGAATTTTTATTTTTCAAAATGGCGTGACATTTGTGCCATAAGACAAGGTTGGCAGTTTGGGATGAGAACTTTTTGTTTTAGAAAAAGTCCTCTTCCCATCTGCCCAAGTACAACAACAACACAATTCTCAAAATATTTCAGCCAGCTCAGTATTACCCACAGCCGCTCAGTGCATCTTCCCTTCTCCATGGGAGATGAGTATACTAAGCACTTTCCAGCAAGTATTCTGTGCTCCTCGGATCCATTCCTGTAGGATCTTTGCACCTCAGTATCTGTGTAGGATTTCACAGACAGGTACCAGAGGCACAGAAAGACTAAGGGCATAGCTGGAGATGTAAATTCAGCTTGAGTAGATGAGCATGCTTTGGCTCTGATTGAGCTAAGCTGCTAAAAATAGCAATGTGTAGCTATGGGGGCCTGTGCTAGCCACCTGGGTAGTACTTAGGGTCTGGAATGGGATTGTACTCCAACAGTTCATGCCATTGTGACTATGCTGCTGTTTGAGGGTCTGGCTACAGTGCAATTAGACCCCCAAAGCTGGCCCATGCTAGCTGACTTGGGCTCATGGGACCATTTAGTTGCAGTCCAGGCATTCTGGCTCAGACTACAGCCCAAGCTCTGGGACCCTCCCATGTCACAGGGTCCTAGAAACCAGGTTCCAGTCAGAGACTAAACATCTACATGGGAATGAAACAGCCCTACCGTCTGAGCCCCACAAGCCTGAGTCAGATAGCACAGGCCAGCCATGGGTCTTTAATTGCAGTGTATACGTAGCCTCAGTACACTAGTTTGACTACGTATACGTCTCCTTAAGCTAGCAATTTCACCCCCATCTGCAGTGTAGAAGTACTCTCAGAGAGCGACATGAGGTCACTCAAGAAGTCTGTGATAGAGCAGAAAATTAAGCCTGGATCTCCCAAGACCAAGGCTAGCACCCTAACCACAGAACCATCCTTCCCCTCAAAGGATCCTTGTTAGCCTTTATGTACTGTCTGTCTTCCATCTTAATGCTGCTATGCTTACTTGCAAGGGCAAAGCTGACTACCAAGAGAAATTCCTCTGACTCCAGTGGAGTTACATACGGTATGAGGATTGTGCTACAGGATCAGCTTGTCAGAGCTGGGGCTGCCTCTTACTGTGTGAATGTACCACACCTAGTACAATGGATTCCAGTTCACATCCAGGCCCCTCGGCACCTGTGGTACATTTTGTATGCAGCCTCATGCAGTTGGGGTGGGGATGTCCCTTGTATTTTCCGGTAAGGCACCGCTCTCTTCGGTGGGTTGGTGAAATATTAAATCATGATAATCCTGAAATGATCTGGGTGGGCATAGGAGGGAAGGAACAAATGAAAATATGGGGGACAGTGGTCGGGACAGCCTCCTCTGATGCTGGATCTGTTGATCTGGGCTGAGAGACTGTGTGCATTTTCTCTGCGAGAAAGAAGGCGACACAAGGGAGTGGAGCTTCTGAGTGCATCTTTCTCTCTCATCTCTTCCTCTTCTGGCCTGTCCCTGAGTGCATCTCTGAGCCCAGTTCATGCAGGTGTGGAAGATGGGAAAATTGACATGGACTATGCCAGTAAACATTCAGTTGACTTCAAAGGGAGTGTAGGGCGCTCAGTGTTGCCCTGGTTTTCCAAGCCAGCAAGCAGAGATCTGACTCATCCTGTGATTGTAAGCCCTCCGTATCTGGTGTATTCAAACCACTAGGCAAGACTCTGCTTAATCTCTTTGCTCTGTGGCAGGCCTTTGCTGTGTGCTGTCTTCTTGGGTCCGAACCACTGGTTGTGCCAAGCGGAGATACTTCTCTTTGCTTTCACTGGAGCTCACTCGAGGTTGGGGGAGAAGCCAAGGTTTAAACAGAAATGCCATGGGGAAGCACTTCAAACACACAGCTGCCAGTAACTGAATGGCTGCAGGCACTGGGAACATCTTCCATCCCCACCCTGCTCCACTTGGGAAGTGGAAAATGGCACAGCCACACAGGGAGACCAAGACAAGCACAGTGCATAAGCATTTTAGAACAGGAGGGACAAAGCAGTCAGCTTAACAAAGTCAGTGCTGCTAATGTAGTCCTCCAGGACAGCCTATGGTGGCATGAGAAAAGCACTGGATTGGGGGGGTAAGAAGTCCTGGTTTCTCTGTCTTATTCTGCTGTGGATTTACATCACATGCTGGATTATTTAACCAGTGTGCCTTTCTTTTCCCCACAAAGCACCTCTAAGAGCCCAAGCAAAGATCTGTCCAATTCAGCACCCCAGCTCCCATCAAAGGCAAATGAATTGTTGCCACCCCCGGCCTCTGAAAATTAACTCCATGGAAGCCTGAGGAGCCTGTTCCCCTTGATTTGGGAGCCACTTCTTAGATCCTATCCTGGCCTCATACCAACATCCTCCCACTGCTCAGTGTGTGTAAGAGCTCCTGCTCTGAGCCAATCTGCAGAGCATATGAGTTGTCACAGCCCCAGTGAAGAAGCTTTAGCTCAGGTTGTCTCCAGGCGCTTGGCCAAAAGGAAGCTATCATGGGAGCACCCAAACTTTACTGGCAGGAGACTCAAGAGACTGCAGGCAGTTCCTGAGATAGAAGACCACCACACCAGGCAAAAACATCATAAATAGAAGTTCTCTCCTTCTCTACTGTCCATACTTAATTGTTTTTGGAAGTCCTAAGTACATTAATCCATGCTTAGGGGACGGATGGTCTTGCAAAGAGGACAGGAGAGGTTGGTTCAATCCCCGGCTCTGCCACAGACTCCTTGAGTGACTTTGGGCAATTCATATAACCTCTGTACCTCAGTTTCCCCATTTGTAAAACTCTCCCTCCTTTTGTCTTGAGTTAGATTATAAGTTGTCTGGGGCAGAGACTGTCTCCCCCTATGGCTTCATCTACAGTGCTGCTGGAGGTGTACTTTCCAGCTCAGGAAAGCATATCCACGCTATCTTGGCTCAAGCTAGTGCACTAAACATAGCAGTATAGCCCCTGCAGTCACCCCACACAGTCCTGTCCTTGACCCTCAGTATGTACTTAGGCAGCTGCCCTGTCCTGTCAGCCTGCAGCTATTTTTTACTAGGCTGGCTCAGTCAAAGGTAGGGCAGGTACCTCTATACCATTCCAGTGCCGACATCCCCTTCATGTTTGTACAGCACCTAAAACAATGGAGCGCTGGTAGCTGTTGAGAACTATAGGTGCTGCTGTTCACAATAAGGGTCCTTTTAAAGCTAATTGGCTTTAATGGGATAGGGAGCTTTTCACTTCTAGGTCAGTGGTTCAAAGGCAGGTCAAAGAAACAGTCCTCTGTGCTGTTCCCACAGTACAGTGTCTCATGTGAAATGAGTTGGTGAGTTTTCAGTAATACAACCTCACGTTAATTGGCTGCCTCCATGGCAGATGGTCAGGGGCAGTGACCCTACATCTCACCTGCTGCAGAACCTCTGGCTGTGCAGGACCATGTAGGGTGGGGTGGGGTGGGGTGGGGAGGGGAAGGGGGCCGGCTGTGCTCATTCTTTAGATAACCACACACCTTTGCTCACCACCCAGCAACTCTCTTCAGCACCCAGTGAGCTCTCTTGCCTGTTTCCTCTCCCGCTCTGAACAGCAGAGAGATAAGCCCCAGGGCAGGTCTCAGATAAATAAAGGCAGCTGCAGCCAGCCTGCAAACAGCTGGTTGCTATGGCACTGGGGCCTGCTCGGATTTGCATAGGGCTGCTGATTTCCATAGTGCAGCTGGGTGTAAGGCAGGAGAAATTTCCATATGCCCATCTGGGAGGTAGTTGGGGTGTGGGGTGAAGCAAAGGAGAGGGGTTATTTGAAATTCAAATGAAGGTGATTAGGGGGGTTTACATTCTAAGGAGCAGAGAGGACAACAGAGGGGTGACAAAGGCTGCTTTTACTCTAATCAGGCTGTTATCAGAGGGGCCAGCGCACCCTGTGCATCCTCATTGGAGGGGCAGGCCCTCTTGCCTCTTCTCCCAGACCTCTCCCCGACCATGCACACTGAAAATGCTGCCCATGGGAACAAGTACCTTTGGGGGAGGAGGCGGGTTCCTTCTGGAGCCTGCCTGCATCCCCCACAGCTTCTTTCCTCACTGTCCTCCTCCCTTCTTGCAGAGCTAGTGGGTCTCCCTAGCAGGCAGTAGGCTAGAAAAGGAGGGGGAGACAATCATTCGCCAAGGCACTGTCTACACAGGAGAGCTGCATGGGTTTAACTTTGTCAGTGTTGATCCTAAACGGTTTCAGTTGCATCAAAACAAACTGATCTGGAGAAGGAGTTGCCCCGGTTGCATCAATTGGTTTGAATTCACACCTCTAGCCCAGCAGCAGCAACTCTGCCAAGGAGACCAGGCCGTGCCCCCAGAAGTTGACTCCAGGTTGGTCCCCTAGACTTTTTGTTAATTGACAGCCAAGAATCTCCCGGGCCCTGCCAGAAACATTTCTTGAATATAACCTTGGAGAGTGTGCGATTCCAAGGTGGCAACCAGAGGTTGGTTAGGTATGAGCATGGCATGGCTTTCTGAATGGCTTCCTCCGTAGTAGCGACTGCGAGGTCTTATCCAATGTATTTACCTCTCTCTGGTGTCTCACTCTCCTTGTTCAGCCCATGCCTCTCCTCCTTTATTTGCTTCATCCCAATATTCTCCCACTGCTGGTGTGCTTTAAAGGTCTGCTCTTACTCACTCGCACTTTCTCTCATAGCCCACCCATGCCCATTATCCATTCTACCCTCCTATATTCCCTGCCTTCCTACCCTGAGGAGCTCCTCTTCTGCCCTTTCAGCTGGATAATGTGGGAGGGAAGCATCTGTTTTTCCTGCTCCTGTCTTTGCTGCTCTTTGCTGCCTTGTGGCCTCAATCCAGAGTTCATCTCCCTGCACTGGGTTAACTGGTCCTGTAAAGGAGGAGGGTGTTTTAAAGGCACTCCAACAGACAGACCATAAATGGGGAGTGGCTCGGGCCAGTTTGCCAGCATGCCAGTTGATAAAATTATTCATCAGCAAGGCATCCATATCCCTGATAGCAAGAGAGAGGAGCAAGAAGGTGTATGTTTCCTGGCTCTGGTGTCCATTTTGAGAACTAGTGCTCTTTGCACCCACCACATATTAAATGAATGGTGTTGGTTCTGGAAACTGGGGGCCCAGATTTCATCCTGCCATGAGATATGCCTGGCACTGGCAAGGGTTGGAGGGAGACTGTCAAGCAGCAATGTAGGTCTCATATGGTCTCTAGGGGACCATATGCCAGCTGTAAGTGTTGTGTGGCAATGGTGAACTCCATCCAGTCCCCAGCTTGCAGCATGGTGTATGCAGCGCAGTGCGTGTGAGAGCTAACGTTGCTACGTAATGCCAGCTGATTTCTCCCCTACACTGAGGATGTTTTCTGCTGGCCATTTGGGATCAGATTCTGCCCCTTAGCGATGCCTGAGTGACACATAGCAGTCAGCACAGAAGGAGAGAATCTGGGGTATTAATTAAAGTAACTGAGGTATGGTGATTTACACCCAGATGAGGATCTGTCCCTTTATGTTTAGCAAAATAAAATAGTGAAATTGGGTCATCTTTGTGCTCTGTGATTGTGCAGCACCTAGCACAAAGGGATCCAGGGAGTCTAGGTACTACCACAATACACCTAATAAATAACAATAAATAATACAATATCCCTGTTTGACACTGTTATTACTGATATAGCAGTACTCCTTGGCACCTCTTTTGAAGCATTATTAGTACTGTTACTTATTTGTATTCTACTAGCATCCAGAGATAACAGGACATGGGCCACATTACACCAGGCACTATAGAGAGGCGTGGTAATAGGTCATCCCTCCTCCAAGAGTTACAATGTACAATCAAGAGATGGTTGGGTCAAATTTGGCCCCATATGTAGGTTAGGAGTAAATGAACTTTAACAAAAATTGAGCATGTACAGAAATGTTTCCATGCATTTTTGTTTGTTGAAACAAGCCATTCCTTTGTGCATATGCCATTCAAATGCAGTCTCTTTCTTCTAATGCAGGAGATCAGAAAAGTGAAAATGACTAGCAGCAGAAAGTGAGCGGCAAGATTGTCTCAGTACTTCATTGTCTTGACTTAGAGCAGTGTGGCTTAGTGGCTAGCGTAATGGGCTGCAATATAGCAGACTGGGGCTCTGTCTCAGCTCTTCCATGAGATTGCTTAGACAAGTCCCATCACCTGGTGCTTCTGATTCCCTCTCTGTAAAATTCGGATAATGATGCTCCCCTCCTCCACTGCAAAGTGATCTGAGATCTACAGATGTACGAGAACTAGATGGTGGTGTTTGTATTAGTCAGCCACAAACTGACAATCTGGATACAGGAATCATCACATGAAATCAGTGATCTAGGCTGTGCTGGAGTCCAGATTAGCTGATGGTTGCTTCTGGCCTTAAAATCTATGAGCAGTCCAAGCCAAATGAGATGTAAAACCAAACAATGTACCATAAATACCAAGGGCTATGTCTACACTACACTACCTCATGAGGTTCAACAAAGACAAGTGCAAAGTCCTGCACTTAGGACGGAAAAATCCCATGCACTGCTACAGGCTGGGGACCGATCGGCTAAGTAGCAGCGCTGTAGAAAAGGACCTGGGAGTTATGGTGGACGGGAAGATGAATATGAGCCAACAGTGTGCCCTTGTTGCCAAAAAGGCCAATGGCATATTAGGCTGCATCAGTAGGAGTATTGCCAGCAGATCGAGGGATGTGATAATTCCCCTCTATTCGACACTGGTCAGGCCGCATCTGGAATACTGTGTCCAGTTTTGGGCTCCCCACTACAGAAAGGATGTGGACAAATTAGAAAGAGTCCAGCGGAGGGCAACAAAAATGATTAGGGGGCTGGGGCACATGACTTATGAGGAGAGACTGAAGGAACTAGGCTTATTTAGTCTACAGAAGAGAAGACTGAGGGGAGATTTGATAGCAACCTTCAACTACTTGAAGGGTTGCTCCAAAGAGGAGGGAGCTAGGCTGTTCTCGAGGGTAACAGAGGACAGAACAAGGAGCAATGGTTTCAAATTACAGCTGGGGAGGTCAAGGTTGGATATTAGGAAAAACTTTCTCACTAGGAGGGTGGTGAAGCATTGGAATGGGCTATCTAGGGAGGTGGTAGAATCTTCATCTTTGGAGATTTTTAAGGCTCGGTTAGACAAAACTCTGGCTGGGATAATTTAGGGGGAGTGGTCCTGCTTTTTAGCAGGGGGTTGGACTAGATGACCTCGTGAGGTCCCTTCCAACCCTATTATTCTATGATTCTATGATTCTAATCGGCAGATTGACCTTTATGCAACTGACTAATTCTAACTAAGCAAGTCCCCTGCATGCCCATGGCTAGTTCGAACTAGCATTCTAGTGGCCAGCAAATTAGTTCAAATTAGTTAGTTCGAATTAACTAATTTGAACAAGCTTTTGTAAGTGTAGACATAGCCAAGGAGTCTATTTGATTTTTTTATAATTCTTTTCATTTTGATAATCAAATTTATTTGTAACCATACATAGGAACATTTTATCTTTTAATCACTTTTAACTTGATGTTTAACATAAGAGTCCTTTTCAGTGCAGCTGAGAGGTATTGCTCCTATATAACATCTGACTCTAATGCCATTTATAGCTCTGATAGCTGCTGGCTTTTTCCTTCCCTACTGCCAAGTGAGCTTGAATATCAAGTGATAGTCGTTATGATGAAGCTGGTGGGAGGAGCACACGTCAATAGACAGTCAATGTGAGCAAGCCAATTTCCTAACAATTTTTTTCAAACATAAAAAGCATCCGATTGCCCCCTATGATGGTGTAATGGTATTTTACAGTATAAATAACTGCAGCTAGCCCTCTTAATGTTTGCTTGGCATTGTTCATTACTTAACATTATTCCTTTTCCATTATTCAACTGCACAGAATGTAATACTCCAAAGCAACACATGGGAAATCAGTTCTCACCATTTACGGTAACTCGCTATCAGTGTATGGACCAAATCCCCAGTTTTTCAATGACCAAATCCCCTTCCGTGCTGCACAGCTCACTCAGATTTGTAGGGCGAATTAATTTAGGGTTGGTTTGTTTTTCTGGCTGTTCGTATAGTCAGTATGTTGCCAACAAGTTGTTTCTTGGCAAACTGATGCTTTCTGTAGGTGACTAGTGAATGGTTTCATTAGAAGTTGTAACACTGATTGTTGTGTCAGGAGTTAATTACAGCTTGTGTTTTCCTGGCAAAGATAAGGGTTGTGTCACTCTTAATTTCTTTGCTCTCCATTACCGTGACAGCTAGCTGCCTCCTCTACTTCTGTATTTGTCACAAATGGGAAGTTTAACAGACAGAGAAATTCTGCATATGAAACATCTCTCCCCATTAGCCATATCGGAGACCTGACCCAGCTAGGGAAAATGGAGAGAAGGCAAATTAATCCAAAGAGTTAAAAATAATAGATCTTATGATTTAACAGGAAAACAGCAACAAAATTTCCTTAGCAGGCCCACTACCTCACTTAAGAAACTAAAATGCAAAAGGATGCATCCTAGCCACCTCAAGGGATAGTGGGTGAGTGACAGAGTAGTGAGATTTGCCAGTGCAGGCAGAATTGTCCATAGGTAACTTTCCTGATGCCAGTAGCGTGAGCACTGAACTCCCTCTTCTTCACAGGTGGTCTCTATAACTGATGCCCTGTTCTCAGCTTCTTGCTTCTACATGTGACCTATCATCAGCTTCCAGGAGCTGAATTTGGTGACTGTCATATCACCGTTGCTCCCTTGGCCACGGTTGTTCCATGGTTTCTTGTTCCAGAAATTATTCTTAACAGCTCAAGTTACTGATGGCCTTTGGTGGGAGAAGGTAAAGACACAAAAGCATCCTCATCTGAGAGCTTTTCTGTGGCCTGGGGATCTTGAGTTGGTGGATCTTGCTTTAGGTGGAAAAGTTGGTGGGTCTTGCTCCAGGTAGTAAAGCCATTTGACCCCTTTGCTGGCCATCTCAACCAGTGACGGAATGGGTGAGGAAGAGGAGCTCCCCTCTTGCCCGCTAAAGGGCAACTTCCCTTGATCAGGGCTGAGTCACAATGGCGTAGGGTGGTGTAATTGAGCTTCCCCTGCCATTCCTGGGTGTGTCTGTCCAGTGGAAGACCAGAGCAATACAGACTTTAGGGCTTGGAACTAATGTTAAAAATAATCACTGGAAGAACTGTGCTGGTTTATAATAGTTACATTGAGAATCCAGACAAGAGCTGCACTGGTTACACTGGTTACCTGTATGGGGGTTGCACTGGTTCTGATGGTTATGCCAGGGATCCATACTATAGTTAAGACCATGGGTGCATCTACACTTGTAAATTAAGTCAACTTAAGCTTGCTTAAGTCGACTTAATTTACCCTGCATCTACACTACACTTTCTTTAAGTCGACTTAAGCAACTTGCTTAAGTCGACTTAATGAAAATTAAATCGACTTTATTAAACCTAGATTTAATTCGACTTAAGGCGTAAGTCGACTCCCTAGAGTCGACTTAAGCCAGTGTAGACGTGGGGTAGCCCTAAGTACCTATGTACAATGGGGCAAAGGCTGAGCCCCCTGGCAGTGGGCAAGAGGTGCCCCCCAACCCCCATGGACCTGCTCTAGGTCCCCCTAGCCCCTAGAAGTCGACCTAGGCGTCCAGTGTGGATGCTCTAGGTCGACTTTGTAAGTTCCCCCCAAAGTCGACTTAAAATTTAAGTGTAGACTCACTAAGTTGACTTAAAGTCAACTTAGTTAAGTCGACTTAAATTTTCAAGTGTAGACATAGTCCATAAAAGTGGTTGTACTGGGTCAGGCGAATAGTCCATCTAGCCCAGCACACTGTCTGACAACAGTGGTCGGTGCCAGATGTTTCAAAGGGAGTGAACAAAACCAGACAATTATTGAGTGACCATCCTCTGTCATCCAGTATCAATTTCTAGCAGTTGGAGGTTTAGGGACACTCCAAGCACTGGAACTTCATCTCTGACCGTCTTGGCTACACTTAAATAGTTATTTTTTAAATCCAGCTTTGCTTTCGGCCTTCACAATCTCCCCTAGCAACAACTTCCATGGGTTACCTCTGTATTGTGTGAAGTTCTTCTTTAGACTTGTTTTAAACCTATTGTCTACACATTTCATCAGGTGCCCCTGGTTCTTGTGTTACGTGAGGAGGTAAACGACACTTCCTGGTTCACTTTCTCCACACTGTTCATGATTTTATAGACTTGTATCCAGGGCTATCCTTGGGGGGGGGGGGGTGAATGGGATGATCACCCCGGGCTCTCCCGCTCCCAGTGGGCAGTGCAGGGCCCGCGCCATGGCCCCATGGCCACACTTCGCCCCAGACCCTGCTGCCTTCAGCAGCGGGCAGAGCGAGAGCGCTTTGCTCAGCCCCTGGGCCTCCCCGCCCCCAGGGTGGAGCAGCAGGCTGGCCCAGGGGCGGGGCGAGTGGGTACGCGGGCCGGGCCGGGCCAGGCGGCAGCCGGCACATGGTAGGCCTGCTCTGGGCCGGCCTGGCCTGCCACAGCACCATACATGGTTCCCAGCTATGGCCAGGGTGGGGCTGGCCCCTGCCGGCTGTGTGGCCTTGGCTGGGACTGGCTCCCAGTGGTGGCCAACCCCGGTGGCAGACTTAGGTCCCCAGCCATGACTGGGGTGCCAGCAGCCTCAGCCGGCTCCTGGCGGTGGCCTCGGGTCCCCGGCAGCGGTGCCAGCAGCAGCCTGGGGTCCCGGCCGTGGCCGGCTCCTGGCTGCAGCCTCAGCTGGGGCCAGGTCCTGCCAGCAAGCGATCTTTTGTCCTCCGGCAGGCGGCCTCGGGTTCCCGGCCAGGGACAGGGCCAGCTCCTGCCAGCAGACAGCCTCGGTTTTCTGGCTGGGGCCAGGTCCCAGTCCCCAGGGGCCGACCAGGTTCCCTGGGGGGGGTGGAGTGGGCCGGCCCACCATGGTTCCCTCCAGCATGGGGTGGGGAAAGCGGGGCTCCGCCTCGGCCGATTTGCCCTAGGCCCCGCTCCCCTCAAGGGACGGCCCTGCTTATACCGTATCCTTTCTTGGTTGACTCTTCCAAGCTGAAAAGTCCCAGTCTTTTAATCTATCCTCATATGAAAGTTGTTCCATACCCCTAATCCTTTCTGCTGCCCGTCTCTGTACTTTTTCCAGTTCTAATATATCTTTTTTTGAGATGGGGCAACCAGAACTGCGTTCAAGGTGTAGCTGTACCATAGATTTATATAGCGACATGCGAGACATACAGAGACTGAAGGAATTAGGCTTATTTAGTCTACAGAAGAGAAGACTGAGGGGAGATTTGATAGCAACCTTCAACTACTTGCAGGGTTGCTCCAAAGAGGAGGGAGCTAGGCTGTTCTCGATAGTAACAGAGGACAGAACAAGGAGCAATGGTTTCAAGTTGCAGCTGGGGAGGTCGAGGTTGGATATTAGGAAAAACTTTCTCACTAGGAGGGTGGTGAAGCATTGGAATGGGCTACCTAGGGAGGTGGTAGAATCTGCATCTTTGGAGATTTTTAAGGCCCGGTTGGACAAAACCCTGGCTGGGGTGATTTAGCGGGAGTGGTCCTGCTTTTTAGCAGGGGGTTGGACTAGATGACCTCATGAGGTCCCTTCCATCCCTATTGTTCTATGATTCTATGATTATGATATTTACTGTCCTATTATGTTTCCCTTTCCTAATGTATCCTAACATGATGTTCTTTTTTTGAACTGCTGCTGCACATTGAGCAGGTGTTTCCAGAGAACTATCCACAATGACTCCAAGATCTTTCCTGAGTGGTAACAGTTAACTCAGACCCCGTCATTGTATGTGTATGGCTGGGATTATGTTTTCCAATGTGCATTACTTTGCATTTATCAACACTGAATTTTATCTGCCATTTTGTTGCTAGTCACCCAGATCCCTTTGTGACTCTTTGCAGTCTGCTTTGGACTGAACTATCTGAATTAATATAGTATCATCTATAAACTTTGTCAACCCCCAGCTAACTCCTTTTTAGGAATATCTTAAAAGCACTGGTCCCAGTACAGTTCCTTGCAGGGGGACTCTGCTATTTATCTGTCTCCACTGAAAACTGATAATTTATTCCTATCCTTTGCTTGTTATCTTTTAACTAGTTACTGATTCATGAGAGAACCTTCCCTCTTATCTGAATTCCTTACTTTGCTTAAAACCAATTGGTGAGGGACCTTGTCAAAGGCTTTCTGAAAGTCCAAGAACACTATGTGCAGTGGATCACCCTTGTCCTATGTTTGTTGACACCCTCAAAGAATTCTAATAGCTTGGGTAAGGCATGGTTTCCCTCTATAAAAGCCATGTCAATTCTTCCCCCAGCAAACTGTGTTCATCTATGTGTTCTGATAATTCCATTCTTTACTAAAATTTCAATCATACCATATAGTTTGCTGGGTACTAGAGTTAGGCTTACTGGCCTGTGAATGCCAGGATCACCTTTACAGCCTTTTTGAAAAATTGGCATTACATTAGCTATCTGTAAGTCACCGGGTACCGAGGTTGATTTAAGTGATAGCTTACATGCTATAGTTAGCAGTTATGTAATTTCATAGTTGAGTTGCTTTGGAACTCTTGTGTGATGACCATCTGGTCCTGGTAACTTATATCTGTTTAATTTATCAATTTGTTCCAAGCCCTACTCTACTGACAACTCGGTCTGGGATAGTTCCTCAGATTTGTCACCAAAAAGAATGGCTCAAGTGTGGGAATATCCCTTGCATCCTCTGCACTGAAGACTGATTCCAAGCTTTCATTTAACTTCTTCACAATGGCCATGTCTTCCTTGAGTGCTCCTTCAGCATCTTTATTGTCCACTAATTATTTGACAGGCTTCCAATGTACTTTAAAAAAAAATGCTGTTAGTTCTAGTATCTTTTGATAGTTGCTCTTCAAATTCTTTATCTGCCTAATTGTAGACTTGCCAAAGTTTATTTTCCTTTTTATTTTCCTCAGTAGGTTTTGACTTCCAGTTTTTAAAGGATGTCTTTATCTCTAACTGCCTCTTTTACTCTATTATTTAGCCATGGTGGCTTTTTTTTGGCATCTTTGCCTGTTTTTTAAAAAAAATTGTTTGGGGATATGCATATAGCTGAACCTGTACTATGCTGTTTTTTTTTAAAAGTTCCCCTGCAGCTTGCAGGCATTTCACTCTTGTGACTGTTCCTTTTAATTTCCATTTTATTAGCCTCCTTATTTTTGTCTAGTTCCCTTTTTTGAAGTTAAATGCTACTGTAGTGGGTTTCCATAGGATTTTCCCCCAAACAAGGCTGTTAAATTTAATTACATCATGTCACTACTATAGAGCAGTTCAGCTACATTCACCTCTTGGACCAGATTCTTTGTACCTCTAAGTACTAAATTAAGATTAACCTCTCTCCTTATGGTTTCCAGGACTAGCTGCTCCAAAAAGCAGCCATTATTAGTGTCTAGAAATATATTTCTGCATCCTATCCTGAGGTGATATGCTCCTGGACAATATGGGGATAGTTGAAATCCCCCATTATAATTGGGTTTTCTGTTTTCGTAGCCTCTGTCATCTACCTCAGCATTTCACAATCACCATTATCATTCTGGTCAGGCAGTCAATAGTATATTTCTACTGCTATATTGTTACTCAAGCATGGAATTGCATTCCCTAGAGATTCTACAGTATTGTCTGATTCATTTAAGATCTTTGCTATATTTGACTCTCTTCTTTCTTTCGCATACAGTGCCATTCCCCCACCAGCATGATGTATTCTGTCATTCCTAACTATTTTTGCACTGCTTGTCAGAGTGACACTGGTGAGCTGAACGGGAGTTGTGATGATGACACTGGAGATCTGAACCAGGGTAGTGCTGGTTATGAACAGACCACGTTGTTTGTTTGTCTTTTTTGCGGTAAACAAAACACTCCAGCCAAAAAAATCCGGCCGGAAGCCTGCCCCCTCTCTCCCATCCTTAGAGAAACCTCCCCAGGCAAACTCTCAGCTGAGCTTGTGCCAGCACTATGCAAAACAACTGCATACCTGCTGACTGCCAGGTGAACCAGGAGAGGAGCTGGATCCTCACTCGATGTGTTTCTGGTTGCCAACCATGCTTATTCCTCCCAACCCTAGCATCCTTAAAGGAGGAGCGGGAGAAGTACTCTGAGGCTGGGAGGAGACATTCTCAAAGCAGGTCATTCCCTCATTTCAGTACTGGCACTTCCCCAGCTTGCCACACACCCTCATGATTAAAGAGGGGGCAGAGTCACTCTGGCAGGTTCAGACCTTGCTTGGAAATGATGGGTTCTAGCTTTAGAGCAGGACTCCAGGGTTGGGAGGTTTAGGTTCCTTCTGAATCTGGCCAAGAGCCAGGTTCTGAGCTGATTTAAACCATAGAAGCACCACTAAAGTGGTTGGAGTGGAGGCATTTTACATCTGACCCATTCATCCTTCCTCATGCCGGGCAAGATTGGATTTCAAATCAGGTTCCTTTCTGTTTGCGGAGCATGTTCCTCTAGTGCAGTGGTGGGCAAACTTATTAGTCAACTGAGCCAAATATCAACAAAACAGCGATTGAAATTTCTTTTGAGTGCCAAATTTTTTAAACTTAAAATATATAGGAAGGTACATTGTTATTAACTTAATAAGGGTATTCCTAACCATCTCAACATACCTTTCTCAATTCTCGACACTACATCTTCTTTCACTCCACAACGTTTCCCGTATATTTGTGTGAAAGAAAGAAAGAAAGAAAGAAAGAAAGAAAGAAAGAAAGAAAGAAAGAAAGAAAGAAAGAGGCTGGCTGGCTGGGCGAGCAGGCGGGCGGGCTGGCTGGCTGGCTGGCTGGCTGGCTGGGCGGGCGGGCGGGCGGGCGGGCGGGCTCCGGAAAGCCGCCGCTGGGGCGGAGAAGATCCCAGCCCCGGACGCTGATCCTGGCCCCGTGCTGGGAGGCGGCCCCGGGAAGGAGGCAGATGGCGGATGAGACCCCGGGAACCCGCCGCGGCCGCAGCCACCCCCCCTGCCCCAGCCGCGTGGGGCAGGCAGGCAGACCCGCGCTCCTTAGCCGAGCCTGCCTGTCCCACCCCGGGGGCAGGGACGGCCAGCCCAGAGGCCGGGCACAGGCCACGTCTGCCGCGGCTTACCGGGTCTCCTTCTCCCATGTTCCCTCCACCCCTCTCCAGGCGGCAGCCACTGTCCTCGCCCCCCCCACCCACTCTCCTCGTCCCCCCACCCCTCTCCAGGCCTCCCTCCAGCCCCCTTACCTGGCTGGAGGCTCGCAGCTGCAGGGACGGCCGGCAGAGCTGCTCCTCGGCCAGGCCGCTCCCACCCTGAGCACGCTGTGTCTGCGCATGCTCAGGGCGGGAGATTTGAATCTCCCCAGCCCGGCCGCAGCAGCGGTCTGCATTTAAAGGGAACATGGCCCGCACCTGGAAGAGCCAAATTCAAGGGGCTAAAGAGCCGCTTGTGGCTCGCGAGCTGCGGTTTGCCGACCACTGCTCTAGTGAGATTTTAAAAGATACTACAATCCTGCAAGCCTGTATAGATCGAAACTAGATAGAAATATGGATATTTATTATTTGTCCTTGGGGAGTCATTGGCGTAAATGAATGGAAGAAAGGCTCTTTGCCTAACCTCAAACTTATTTTCAAAGGAGCCAGAAAGAGTTAGGCACACAATGCCCATTGACATTCCCACTGGGTTCCCAATTCCCTTATGCTCCTTTAGAAAATACCTCCCTAAATGTTTTGTAAATCCCCATCCCAGCAAATGTCTGTTACAGCTAGATAACCAAGTCCAAGAGCTGAAGGAAACTGTAAACTCCTTGAAGGAGCAGAACAGAAAAGGAAAGATAATGGCCAGGCAAACACAACTGCCTGTGTTTGGAGGGAAAGAGCAGAGGGAAGAATGAGTGATGCTGAGACTGGCAGCAGCTATGGATTAGACATGATCTTATGACAGAAAATTTTGACTGAGAATCTGAATACTCTAAAGTTTGCGGTTTTGACTTGGGAGGTTTGGCTCAAGGCATTGTAGAGAGAGGCTGAAAACGGAGGTCCAGGTTTGGCGTCCACGTTCCAGTGAACTCAGGGGATTTGGGGAGGGGGGAGGGGATGTTTATCATCCAAGGGAAATGAATGAGGACCTGTGCTGTGTCTTCGGGTTGGATCCTGTCTGATTCCTCTTGCTTTAGCCTATCTCCCTTTGAATCAAGGAGTGGCCTTTTACCACACCCCCGCAGCACCTTCCATTCCCTTAGATCTCCCATAATTGCTCAGCACCAGACATTCCCCAAAGTGAAGTAGCCTCATCACCAGTTCACCAGCATCTCCCACAGCTTCTCTGCACTTGCTTCCCAGCTGCCTGAGAGCTGTGAAACACCCTTCCTTAGTAACCTCTTGAGATGCTACCCGCTCTAAGGCTCACCTCTGTTGAGCTACGTTCTGACAATGCAGTAGGCCATCGCCCAGAGAGAGCTGATTCTATTTATTTCAGTAAAGATTTGATATCTCCAAGAACCACTAAGGTGCATAACAGTAGCCTTAGTGAACACATGATCTTATTCTCATTGCCTCTGTCCTGCCGTCCCATCTCCCTGGCTGTTTGTCACACTCACTTCTTGCCTGCATTAAATTGCATGCTTGTTGGGGAAAGAAGGGGTCTTTGAATATGTTGGTACACGGCTGAGCACGATGAGGCCAGATGGGAATCTCTAGCCTGTCCAGCAACACCAAAATTCATTCTTTTTTTTTCTCGTTGTAGGAAATGAACACAATGGGCTGGACTTTAACAGACAGGTAAGACATACAAACATTCCTCTCCTTTTGCAAGGCAGGTGATTGTATTTGCTGATCTCATTGGGTACATGGTGCACACGCTGTTAGGGATCTATTTTGTTGGGTCCCCATGAACTGCCCCATGAACAGGCATGGCAAGGATGGTTTGAGTTCTGTCAGTGCCTGGATCAACGCCATTGTTTTCCTGTGATGGGGAGCTGAAAAGCCGCAGATTCCTCTGCAGATTTCTTTGTGTAAGGGAGTGGAGGAAAAGGAACATCAGATAAATGTTGATCTTTTACAGTGTCAGGACAATATATTTCCAGATATAAGTGACTCCATCTGGACACAAATGGGTCTCAAGAACTGTCTCCTTTGCAGTCTTCCCTGGACTCTCCCCTGCTGCTCTGTTGTAGCCAATGTTATGTTCCTGGTTGTGGTTTTTCCTGCCATGGCAGCTGTGGTGCACTCTATATCCCGAATTGCCCCGAGATTTTTAGAGACAGTGCTGAGAAGCCCACAGAATCTTGAGTCCCAGGTCAAAACCCTAACGTGAGGCTGATGTCGTCAGTGCTCCTTGCAGTCTTGATCCCAGCTCCTCATGGAGTGGTCATAAAATGGGCCAGATCCAAAGCTCACTGAAGTCAATGGAAAGATTCCTGTTGACTTCATTGGGCTCTGGATCAGATCCTCATTGCCTAAAGGAGGAGGTCTTGACACAGAGGTGGAGTGTAGCATATTTGTAGGTTAGCTCTGGCCTCTGGCCACAGGGTTGGGAAGGAGAAAGCCATCGGAGGTTGTGGTTCTCAGGGCTGTCATTAGGGATTTGAGCAGATGTTGCATACTTGCTACTGTGACCCACTTGTCTCTGCGTTTCATGTTCTTCAACTTCTAGGGCCATAATCACTTGCAGACTCATTACCCTGTTGGTAGATGGCCCTTCCCCTTTCCCACTGCATTCTCTGCTCCTCAGGGTTTGCCCTGGTGGATTCCATCTGAGAAGGTGTGAGTGGGCCATAGAGCTGTTTGTTTGCTTTGGCTCCTGTGGACTTGGGTGGGTCAATCCCTTCCCATCAAAGGTGTCTTGACACGCTCAGTTATCTTCTATTGGAAAACCATGCTAAAAACAAAAAGCCTTGTGACTTCAGCTCCGTGGACTCCAGAACAGACAACAGGGAACTTCCGTGAGCCAAGGGGTTCATCTGAGCTGCTCATAACTAGCCATAAGGGAAAAATCCCTCAAGATAAAAATAGGCAGTGAAAGTACAGCTTTGTCCTGGGTTGTGACCCTTCCCTATGGTAGGGCTACAAAAATGGCAGATCCTCCACTGGTGTAAATTGGCAAAGCTTCAAGGTCAATGATCTTTAAGGCCCTGATACTGAAGCTGTTCTGCATGGGCAGACCCCTACCTCTTCATGGAGCCCTATAACCACGTGTCTTGAAGTGTACAAGTGTCCTGCTCTCAGGCTCAGTGATCAGCCAAGGAGTGATTCTTGCAACAATATAATGCTTCCATTTGTTGTTCCTTCATCAGCTGTTGTCATCAGGACTGTGCAAACCTATTGAAACATTTTGTTGTGACTCTTCACACAAAGCTATTTGCTCTTTTGTTTCCTGGTGGCTGGATGCTGCTTATATTTTGCTTTTCCACAAAATTCAAAGGAATTCCTGTTTTCCCCTATGGGGAATGCATGAAAAATCAGACTTTGGAAGCCAGTTTTCAATGAGGAGGAACTCCACTATCCCCTCCCCCCAAAAGAGGCCCATGTTTGAGCAAAAAAATAAAAATCTTGCAAAATGTGGCAAAATTTTGGTAGAGTCACATTTTTCAAGGCTGCAGCAAGATGTGAAAAAAAACTTAAAAACTGAGTAGCTTCTTTGTCTTTAGTGGCACAGCACATATCTCACAATATTGTTATTATCATCACAATGGCACCTAGAGGTCTCAACTCAGATCAGGGGCCCCGTTTTGCTAAGTGTGTGTGCGTCTAGTAAGAGTCAGTCTCTGTCCCAAAGATCTTCCAATCTAAACAAAAGATGAAGTGACCTGTTGAAGGGTTCATGGCACAAACAGGACTAGGTGTAGGGAGTGGTGAGGAGAATATTTGCCTGAAATAATTAGGGACCCAGTCCAATGAGGTGTTGAACATGGCCATAGTGAGTCAGACCAATGGTCCATCTAGTCCAGTATCCTGTCTTTTGACACTAGACAGTGCCAGATACTTCAGAGGAAAAGAACCAGAGCAATTTTGAGTGGTCCATCTCCTATCATCCACTCCCAGGTTATGGCAGTCAGAGGCTAGGGACAACCAATGTATGGGGCTTATCCGTTACCATCTTGGCTAATTGACACTGATGGACCTATCCTCTATGAACTTATCTAATTCTTTTTTGAACCCATTATACTTTTGGCCTTCACAACATCCCAAATTCCATGGGTTGACTGTGGGTTGTCTGAAGAAGTACTTCCTTCTGTTTGTTTTAACTCCCTACTGCCCATTCATTTCATTGAGTGCCCCTGGCTCTTGTGCTACGTGAAGGGGAACATAACACTTCCTGATTCATTTTCCCTGCATCATTCATGGTTTTCTAGATCCAGGGATTTTTTGTGATGGTACTCAGGGGTACTGAGTAATGGCACCTTTTTTTTCACAGTGATGAGGCCCCAGCTCTTGCTGATGCCAGCAGCCCCAGGTCCCTGGCTGAGTACTGGCACTTTTTTTTTTTTTTGTTAAAACAAAAAAAGCACTGTATAGACCTGTATCATATTCCCACTTAGTTGTCTTTTTTCCAAGCTGCGAAGTTCCAGCTTTTTAATATCTTCTTATACAGAAGCTGCTCCATAACCATCATCATTTTTGTTGCCTTTCTCTGTATGTTTCCAATTCTAATATATCTTTCTTGAGATGGGGCAACCAGAACTGTGCTCAGTATTCAAAGTGTGGGCATAACATGGTTTTATATGAAATTTACTATCTGATTATCTGTCCATTTCCTAAAGGTTCCTAACATTCTGTTAGCCTCCAGAGACATCAGTAGAAGTTGTGAGCACTCAGCTCTTTACATAGAATCTGTTCAAAAGCCACTTGACATCAATGAAAAGACTCCCATTGATTTTACCAGACTTTGGATCAGGACCTGAGGCTGTTCTGCATCTCATAGGGTTGGGCCCTACTATACTGAGTGGTTTACAGCAGAAATGCAGGCTCCACAATGGGCTATTTGCCCATAGACTCCCCCATGCCTGCCAAGCCATCTAAACAGGATTTCTTTGTACTGACTTGACTGGAAAAATTAAACATCAGGTCATCTCTTTCCATGTGTACTCCTTCCATGATGGTGGACATCTATCAGAATGTCAGACAGCTATGTATTATCAATGCTTTCATTAATCTCTCCATCCTGATTTAAAGTGAAACTGTTTGTTGACTTCTGAATCTCTCAGAGAAGCACAAACACATGCCAAAATAACATGATACAGTAGGAAACAAGTCCACAACAGCAAAAATGTCTGGAGTAATAGGTTTGATTGTTCCCCAAAAGGCGTCAATAGGAAACATACCTGTTCACCTTAGTCATGTCTGCTAACGTGGTAGAGTCCAGTGTGGTAACAGCCAGCTGTCTAAATGTGTGTATGAATAGCGGATGTGTGTAACCCTTGCTAACAAAGCCTAGCTCCTTGTCCCCCTATTCTAGTGGTTATTTAATGTGTAGAGTTTGGAAATCCTATAGCACGATAGGTAAAGGCTTATGCTGTTACACCCTAAGTTCTATCCCAGTGATAGTCCAGCCAATGGTGCTGTTACATGTAGATGTGCTACTGTGTATTTGCCACGGTTGCTTTACGTACGGTTGAAATATCTCTGGTATGGCTAAACCCAATGAGAGCAAGGGCAAGTGTTAATTTATCTGTAACTTCTGTGATTCTCTCTGTTCAGGCTCCATCTATAACTTGTTCCAGTTGGGAACTGAAGGGCCAGGGTCATGTGACACTTTTGTGTAGTCCCACCTAGATGTTGAGACTAATCCAATGGCCACTGAAGTCAGTGGGAGTCTTTCAATTGTCTTCAGTGGGCATTTGGTCAATCCCTAAAATGGTGTCTCTGTTGCAGGTATCCATGAAAAATCTGGTGATGATTTTGTGCGGGGAGGGAGAGGGTTGGTTTTGTTTTTACTGAAGTTCCTTAGTCCATTGTTCAGGATCTCGAATTGAGGCTCAAGACCTAAACACATCTTGGGGCTGACTTTAACAGCTGCTTGCTCTTGTTGCCTTCATCCAGCGCTCTGGGTGCTCATCATTTCTGGAGATCACAAATTTCACATCATGTAAAGCTTCTCCTCTCTGGCATCTCCTAACGTTTGAGTGTTTGACTTCTCAATCTGAACCACATCCTTTCAATGTGGTTTTTCATGTGTGCTTATATATGGGGTGAAGAGGAGAAGGAGTGACAGACATCCCCTGCTCTGCCTGTCTGGCTTGGTTTTTTGGTTGGAGAGTCTAACTCTGATTACTTCCTGTTTACCTCAAGGAAAACAGGCAGCAATAAACTTTTTCCCTGAGGTGTGGGATCTCTCCCAAGCTGTCAGCGAGGGAACTGGGTGATTCAGCAAACACAGCTTCTTTCTCAAACTAAATGGGCTTCATCTCAATTTGCTTGGTGAAATTCGGCGCACAGTCTGAAGCCAAATATGCCTGCTAAGGGTCTGATCCAAAGTCCATGGAAGCTTGTGGGAGTTTTCCCATGCACATGTTGTGAGAGGAGTCCCCAGACGGAGCTGTTATACATAGTCTTACCAGTTCTTAGTGTGCACGCAATGTTCAGTCTTTAAATAAATGCTATTTTTTTTAATTTTGGGATGCAGAGCTTTAGAGGGGAGCTGCTGTAAACAGCAAGAGAATTTTCTTCTTGATTAGAGTCAATTCTCATGACACAATTGCTTTCTGGGAGCAGGACACTGGGATTTGGGTTGAGATTCTGGAGGAGGGGATTGCCTGTATGCCAGTTTGGCCCACCCCTGTTCAAGGACAGGTCTCTACAGCATAAGTGTTGTACATAGTGGTGGGCTATATAAGAATGTGATACACTATATAACTGCAGTGTTACCCTAGGAATGCACCAGACTCTACCTCACTGATTTCTCATTCACTGGGAGGCCAACCTGCAGGAACTGCCCAACATATCTGCTACAGTTTGGCAGAGGGGAGACACATATGATGCTAAACAAAAAGGAGACAAGGGGTAGCTGTGTTAGTCTATTTCAGCAAAAGAAACAAGAAGTCCTGTGGCACTATTAAAGACTGACAGATTTGTTTATCGCATGGGCTTTCGTGGGTAAAAACCCACTTTGTCAGGTGTATGAAATGGATGTAGGGGGATGAAGTGGGATTTTACCCACGAAAGCTCATGCGATAAATAAATGTGTTAGTCTTTAAAAGTGCCACAGGACTCCATGTTTGTTTTGCTGGACAAAAAAGAGACTCGGTTTCCTTCTTCTCCAAGAGACGGAGCAAAGGGATCTCTCCAGG